>BSBK01000797.1:0-225511 GCA_027943335.1 Chamaecyparis obtusa | reverse complement strand
TGAGCATTCTGCTTTAAGGGCTTTAGATTGTTTTATTGGTCCAACTAAATGGTGGAATCAACATTGAACTCCTCTCTACAAGAAGATTGGAGTTGAAAATTTTGATGGCCCAAAATCATGTCAAAAATCTTGAGAGAAAACCTTGATGACAGAGGCTTACTAAGAAGTTTACACTAGACTATATATTGATGGCAACATAGTCCAATTCTTCTAACCAAGAGTTTCATAATTTTTCAAAATAATGAAAGATAATGTAACCACTGATTCTTCTCAAAATAGAAAAGATGTTATTATGGATGAATAAGGATAGATTTCCACTATCCATTAATTTCTTCTTATTTTTAGCTATTCAATTGTCTCTTTGGACGAGTTTTTTTTTTGGGAGGTGTGTTTTCTTCTTTTTGAAGAGATTTAGCTTTTTGTATTGATGGAAGTTTTAGGCAAGATTCAATTCTTTTTTGCTGGTATTTTCAGGGAAGAGTTTATTTTTATGTTGTTATGTGAAAGGTACAAAAATATTTTGACTGATAAGAAAGGATTTTTAGATTGTTACTATCTATCTTGCTCCACCATAGTCTTCACTGATGCGTTTAGAATTGATTATGTATTCTTGTTATAATTTAATTTTAATAAACATATTAATCTGTTTATTTATTTTTATCATAAGCAGAAGTTTATTATGATGTTTATACATTAGAATAAAGATTTTTTGAAAGAGATTTTGTTAAGGACAAGAACAAAGGTTCTTATCCACTGCATCATATTTGTTGTGGGTGATAATATATAACAGCATAAGACAATTGAATAATTAATATTGATTCTAAGAATAGCTTTCCACAATAATATCTACATCTAATATAGAACACAATAATATCTTTTTTTTAATTAGATAATAAAATAATATAAAACCTAACATTCAAAGAAACTAATCTATCTCTATTTCTATCTCTTTCACTTTCACTTCTATTAAAATTTTTTTTTCAGAAACTTGGACTGGAATTTTAAGATCAAATATGAGAAACGTATAATTGTCGTCCAACAGTCAGTGCATACGAAGTTGAAAGTATTTTCTGGGTTTTCGTAAAAACAAGGAAAATGACTTTAAGCAGGACGAATTAATTAGTTCCTCCACACATATATCTATGTTGTATATAGGCAAAACTATAAAAAACATGTAAATATCTATTGTACTGTTGATTATACTTCAGTAAACATTTGATACCAGTCTGTATTTGACACGGCATTCCTTCTAGTTTTGTCAAAACAATCTAAAGACCAAAAGATTATGAGGGAGAGCTCTCCCTATATATAGCCCGAATGAATTGGCCAGAGTGCAATCTAGTATCTGTAAATGCAGTCTAGGTCTTCTAATCAATGGAGACAAATGCCTGCAATTCTGGTCCTTTGTATGAGAAAATCATATACAAATCAAATCTTTATAGAGCTTATGTAGCCCTTCACTTCCTGCTCTTACTATGGTTCCTATCCCATCGCCTACTGAATCCTTTTCATGATTCTTTTGGGCTTTGGATAATAGCTTTTGCATGTGAGCTTTGCTTTGCTTTCATGTGGATGCTCTTTCACAACATGACATGGAAGTTTGTTCGGTATAACACATACCCAGAGAGACTTGCAGAAAGGTAGAAAGAAATGTTGTTCATTTACATATGTGTTTTATCATAGAGTGAAGTTCTTATGTTTATTTCTCTTTGAAACACTGCATAAACTTGGAAGTTATGTTTTTAACTTGTAGATATAGTGGAGAATCTGTTTCCAAGCTTCCTGCTGTGGATGTAATCATCACTACAACAGATCCCTTCAAGGAGCCTGCATTGATAACTGCCAATACAGTTCTTTCTGTTCTTGCACTTGATTATCCAGTAGAAAAATTTGCTTGTTATATCTCAGATGATGGTGCATCTCCCATCACTTTCTACTCTCTTGTAGAAACTCTGAGCTTAGCCAAAAAATGGGTGCCATTCTGCAGAAAGTTCAAAATACAGAGCAGGGCCCCCTTTATGTACTTCTCCAAAGAAAAAGAGTCCTCTAATCCTGATTTTGTCCGAGAATGGCAAGATATGAAGGTGATGATGTGACTAAAATACAGAAATCAATAGTTCCTGTGTTATTGAATCACCATGCCTCAATAACATTGTTAAATGCTAATTTGTAGGATGAGTACGAAGATTTCAAGAAAAGGGTAAGCAGAGCATTGGAAAAAAACGAAGTTCCACCTGATTTCACTTCTCATCATGGTGTTGATGGGTTTGTGTATAGAAGCTCAGATATTAGAAACCACACAAGTATAGTACAGGTAACAAGAAGATAGTGAACTTAAAATGCTTGTTTCTATCTTTTTGCAGTATAATCCTAAATGAAGATAGTAAGAGTTTCTCTAGAGGGTGAACATCTTACACTATTATTTCTTTACCCTATGTCTGTAGGTTATTCATGAAAATAAAATGGTTCATGACAAGGAAGCTGATGCTCTGCCCCACCTGATATATGTTGCTAGAGAGAAAACGCCCCAAGGTCAGCCATCATTATAAAGCTGGCGCCATGAATGTCATGGTAAGTAGTTTTCATTATCTATCTTCCTAGGACTTGTCATGAAAAAGTTTTTGAATAGTTGCTTGGAAACCCCAGTTAGAATTCTTAAAGGCAATTGTACACTGTATCTATTGTTATAAATATGGAATATACAATATTGTAATGTCAACTATGATTGGTTTTAATTGTATTGAATATGTACTGTTTCTTAATATGATTTTTACTGATTTGATGTGTTGGGTTTTCAGGCAAGAGTCTCGGCATTGATGACAAATGCTCCTTTCACACTAAATCTGGACAGTGATATGCATATCAGTGATTGCAGAGCTATACAGCATGCTATGTGTTTTTTCCTTGAATGTAAATCAGAGAAAGAATGTGGTTTTGTGCAATTCCCCCAAGTGTTCCATGGAGGTCTCAAGGATGATCCCTTTGGAAACCAGTTGAAACTACTAAAAGAAGTAAGAAACAGTTACGAAGATTGTGAATTGATTATTCAAGAGCCCGAGTTGTTATGGAGTTATACATGTGATTTACAATGGAAATGTTGGGTATATGCAGATTATTGGGAAAGGATCGAATGCAATCCAAGGCCCCCTTTATGGAGGAACCTGCTGCTTTCATAGAAGAAAAGGCTTGTATGGGTTGCCTCCTGAGATTGATCAACACCGCAAGAAAGGAAGTGAAAGGCAAAGACAAGGTAAGAGCAATTCTCTTCCATTGAATTGGATTTGAGGTTGAAATTTATTATATGACATGTGGTTTTACCAAATTCAAATATTCCATATTAGTAATTATGTATTATAATAAATTAATTAATATTCATAATAGTACTATATATTAACAATTAATATTTAATTGTTTTTCTTTTTAGGTTATGCTGTCTTTTTTAATTGACTGACTGTTGTGTGCCCTTTAGAAAACTCCTCTTACCTAATAATTAGCAGTTGCTCACTTTTGTACGTGCAATGATGAGCCGATAAGAGTTAAGTGATATGTTTTTAACAATTCCAAAAACAGATCATTAATGGTATGTAAACGAATCTTGAAAATGATATATAACAATCTTTAGGTTATTAGATATTCTTGTAAATTATATGTGTTTAGATCTACGTTAAATTTATGACTGTTTTATTTCATAATATTGATAGCAAATAAATGATAATATAAAATTCGAGAACTATCTACCATATAAATATGAAAAAAGAGTTAACAAACAGGCTAAATCAAACCCTTTGTATTTATTACAATGTTACCAACATAAAATAACATTCATTCTTGTGATAAATAAAACACAAAATACATTCATTCTTATGAAGGAATGGCAATAATCTTCAATATAAATATGAAAAAAGAGTTACGAAATAGTTGAAATCAAACTCTACGTATTTATTACATCCATAAATCTGTGTGATATCCACCTTAGAATGACATAATCTACAAAAAGAATGGGTAATCATTGTAATGAAAGAAGAAGAAGATTGAGAAAGCATAAACTTATTGATTGACTAGATGTTTTAGTAGACTGGATCTAGCATATAAGTAAAGGTGTCAAATATATATATATATATATATATATATATATATATATATATATATTTTAATCTTCACAATGGAAACCGTTTGAATTAGGATATATTTTGTATCTTTAGTACAGTTTGAAAAGTAGAAAGAAAAAGTGAATAAAGGTAAGGAACCATAAAAATACTATGACTACTTTGAAACTACATATTGAAAGACATAATTAGGAATCTACATCAAATTCATTATAGGCTAAAACATAAAGAGATATTCATTGGACCAACACTTGCATATTTTTTTAAGCTTTGATAACCTAAATTTAATTTAAAAAATAAGAAAAATATGTATCCATTTTAGAAAAAGTGTTACTTTATAGAAAGTACATGACGAGGAAAAAACATTAAAATTTGGGTGTCCAAATATTACAAAAAAGCATTACTTTATAGAAAGTACAGCTAATTTGAAAAGTCTTAGAAGCAAGAAAAATAAGAAAATGTTCAGAAGGAAGGAAAAATAATGACAAATTACATGGATTTTATATAAAAAAAATTATGCAAGGATCGACTTGAAAGGAATTTTCTTGCATTGCTTAATCTTTTAAGAAATTGCAGTTTATTTTACAAACCTCAACTTGACCCAAGTACAAAGCTTGTTACAAGATGTATTTACTTTGCATGCACATTTAATAGATGGATTCTTTCTGTATGATAGAGGGCTTCAAAAAAATTTGTGTAATAATTTTTTGTTTAACTTTCATGATTTGAGGTTTTTTTTTTATTAGGATATATTTTGTATTTTTAGTACAGTTTGAAAAGTACAAAGAAAAAGTGAAACATAAAGAGATATTCATTGGACCAACACTTGCATATTTTTTTAAGCTTTGATAACCCAAATTTAATTTAAAAAATAAGCAAAATATGTATCCATTTTAGAATAAACATTACTTTATAGAAAGTACATGATGGGGAAAAATCATTGAAATTTGGGTGTCCAAATATGACACTGTGATTTGAAAAGTAGTAGAGGCAAGAAAAATAAAAAATTAGCTTGATAACCCAAATTTAATTTAAAAATAAATAAAATATGTATCCATTTTAGAAAAAACATTACCTTATAGAAAGTACAACTGATTTGAAAAGTCTTATAACCAACAAAAATAAGTGCCACATAGTGGCCAAGTACTTGCCTTTCGTAATTCATTTTAATTTTAATTTTTAATATAAATGTAATCTTAATTTTAATAAATTTATTATAATATATAAGATATTTTAATTAATTATATAATTATAATTTTGTATATAATGATAATTGTAGTAATAAATAATTTTTAAAATTATAATTATATAAACAATTATTGATTGCAAATTATAATTAATTTAAACCTTTATTTTAATTTTATTTGTAAATATACAAATAGTGCTAATTTTATTTTATTGATATATATTTTTTATTACATATGATTAATATTATTGTATATATAATATTGTATTATTATATTATACATAAATTATAATTATAATATAATATATTTAGAATGTATAATAATTATAAATATAATATTATAATTTTGATTTATATTATAATCTATATTATAATAATAATATATAATAATTTATCAAATATATATTATTTTTATTTAACATTTCTAATTAATTATAAAATAAAATATTTATTTAGTATGTTTAATTTAAATTATAATATTTTGTAAGGGAAAATATATCACACATTTGTTTACCTAAATATTTATTAATGCATAATTTACATATGATAAATTTTACAATATTTTAAAAATATATATAAATGAGAATAAATATATATTATATTATATCATATATTTACAATATTTTTATTTACATTAGAAAAAGTGAGTTATATACTAAAATAAACTCATGTAATATAATTTAAAAATTAAAAATTTTAATATACAATTAATATAAAATTGTTTCCAATACGTGGTAAATTTTAATTGGTTCACTCCTGTAATAAGACTTCAAATGATTCAGCCAATCAAATGATAGAAAAATAATTTTTATAAATTATAAAGTTAAAAATATTGCACCTAACTTTACAAAATATGAAATTTATTACAAAATACAAAATTTAAAAAATTCTAATTGGTCTAAATAGTTTTATTTAATCATTAATTAACACTAAAAACTCAAAAATGGATGCAATAGTACTTGCTTAGCCTATCGGCAAGTACTAATAAGAAAATGTTTAGAAGGGAGGAAAAGTAATGACAAATTACATAGATTTTATATAAAAAAATTCTCCATTTAAAAAATATATATTAATTTTATAATTAAAAATAGATGAAACAATTGACATTAGGATGATTACAATCAAAAAATTATATTAAAAAATTATATATTAATTTTATAATTAAAAAATAGATGAAAAACTAACATTTAGATAATCAAATAAAATTACAAACCTAAACAAAGAATAAAAGAACAATCATAAAGACTGTTATTCAGATTATATCAATATTGTTAAGGACTTCCAACTGTGCAGATTTAATCTTCCCCGCCTCTTTCATTCAACTACTCCAACCACTATAGTCATTACACCTATTTTGTATTTGATTATTTGATTGATCTAGATGGTTCTTTTGGGGATCTTGGCTGGAAACGTTTATCCAAGTAGTACCCCATCATTAAACAAAGACATCGAACTCCAACCAGCACTGAAATAAAAAATCATGAACAGTTAAAAAAACGGCTTAAAAATAGATTTTTTAAATTCGAGAGCATGCACAAAAAACATAAAAAGAAAAGAATTTTAATGCCTCTTCCTTTATAATCTTGCATGAAAAGCAGCCTCCAATACTTTGTTGCTGTGGATTTTTTCTGTCATACAAAGTTCAATTTTTTCTTGCTCGTTATTTCTGATTTTAAGTGCTGCAATTCCTTGTATAAATATTTTTCTACTTAAAATTGAGAATGTGGATGATAGATGATAAAAAAAATAGAAGATTTTGATAAGTCCAAAAAGATAGGTATAAGAAGAGAGGTAACTTGCTATTTGTACTTTTAGAATTGTTTGTTACTATTGAGAAAATATCTGCATGATCGGAAAAAAGATACAGGTGAGAGAGGATGACAATTTTCAGCAAGAATTTTATTTTTCAGGGAGCAAACCTCTCACAAATAGCCTATCGGCTAAAAAATCAATAAATAATAATTTCAATGCTATTTGATGAAAGCTTTCTTGAAGTCGCTTTTATAGTTGTACAATACCAGTAAGACAACTAGATTCCGTTTTTTGTTTTGATGTTTATTGTCTTTCTTGGAAACTTGATCCTGTTGATCAGGCTTGGAATTTGACGGTCACTCCTGCCTATCATATGATTTTTTTGTGACGGTTTAGTCATTTTATTGCCTTTTATTTACATTTTTAAAAGAATATTGATTGTCAAAATTCATATAATAATTAATAATATTATATAATAAATTTAGAAATTTTTATAAATGTGATAAAAAAATTTATAAATTAGTAATAAATGAAAAAAATCTAAGTTTCTAAGTTTATATGTTTATTTTAAAAACAATTTAAATAAATATCAATATGTAATAAATAATATAAAAATGTTTATTGTATACAAAGATTATAAATTAGTAACATACGCAAAAATCACAAATAAACTAAGCAAGTTTCTAAAATCATATATTTTAAATAAAAAGATTTTAAATTAATATAAATAATAATAAGCAAAATAAAAACATATTTATTACAATGTAGAAATTATTAATAAGTTTCAAAATTTATATTTTTATATCTTAAAATTTAGAAACATTCATATTTTATCATTTTAAAATATTGTAAATAAATTTATCTTTTATCATTTACAGTATAAAATAAAATATATTTATATTATTAAATAAAATACGATATTACCTATAACAATTTTTGATGGTTTATAAATAAACTAAAATGTCATATTGATGGTTTTCTAAAAAATTAGCCAATCAATTCATATGATTTAATAAAATTTTAGGCTTGTCATATACAGACCATTACTACCATCAAATTCCAGGCCTGCAGTGTTGATGTATTATTTTCTTTTATCAAATAAAATCTATTTATGAAAAAGAAAAAGGTGAGGAACACTCATGTTGGCATGTGGTTGGAAATTGGAATAGTGAATCATAAAAAGCTTTCAAGCTTGTTTTATAAATCCTAACTATTTAGTCAATAACATGTCTGTTCATGTTGCTTAAGCAGAGATTCCAGACTTCCCATCATCTTGTTCCTGTGAGGCTTTGAGGAAAACATTTGGGGAATCCCATGCCCTAGTTGAAGCAGCTCAGGCTATAGTAACTGACATTCCATGCAATAGCCATACCCTTCCTTCCCTGGTTACAGAGGAAGCTTTGAAGGTTGCTAGTTGCAGCTATGAAACCAAAACTGCCTGGGGCAAAGTGGTAGACATACGTTACCTTCTTTCTTTTCTTAAAAATGATTTCCATTGAATAATTGTGATCACCTTGTGTACATTGGGTATTTGATGTAATTTCCAAAAAAATTCTACAGCAGAGATGCCAATTCACTTTGACTGGTTGCAGGTGGGATGGATGTATGGATCTACAGTTGAGGATGTTATGACAGGACTAAAAATTCATAGTCTAGGTTGGCATTCTATTAGTTTCCAGCCAGAGAAACCAGTTTTCATGGGATGTGCAGCAACCACTGTTCCAGATACTCTAGTTCAGCAGAAGAGATGGGCTACAGGACTGCTAGAAATATTTGTAAGCAAAATCTGTCCTTTCATTGGATTCAAAAGAAGTATTAAGCTAAGGCAGAGGATGCTTTATGCTTATTTCTGCCTGTGGGCAGTTTGGTCAGTACCGGTAGTCTGCTATGCCTTGCTTCCTGCTATGTGTCTGCTACATGATAAATCATTCCTGCCCAAGGTAAGTTAATTTCATTTAATATTAACATTAGTTTATCTGCCTGACTTATTAGTCACTGGTCTCATCATATGGCTGTGGCATAAACAGTATATTCTAAGTTTTGATTCGTTGATCACACTAATAGCCAATCTTATTAGAAAAATTAATGTAATTTCAGATGAATAATCAAAACAAGTCAAATCTTAGAATGTGTTGTTTACACTATACCATATAGGCTCATTTTTATTGACAGGTTTTTATACCATAATTTAGAGAGATAGATGCATTTATTAACATTAGCTAAAAATTAATATGAAACTGCTAATGCAGATTTCAGAGGTTTATTTTCCAATTGCACTTGAACTCTTCCTTTCAGTCTATGGATATCAGCTTGTGCAGTACATTCTTATTGGGTGTTCTGTCAGAGAGTGGTGGAATAACCAATTCATGTGGTTCATTGTGTGCACATCTTCATGGTTTATTGCACTGTTTGATGTTGCAGTAAAGTTGTTGGGATTGTCTGAAACAGTTTTTGTTGTGACTCCAAAAGGGTCAGAGGAAGAAGAGAATGGTGATGAGGGCGAGTTTACATTTGATTCCTCTGCAATGTTCATCATACCCACTACAATATTATTCTTAAACTTAGCAGGCCTTGCTTGGAACAGTATTTCAAATGTGGGCAGTGTGGGTAAGATCAAAGAGAGGCTGTTTGCAGAGTATTTGTGTAGTATTTGGGTAGTGATAAATCTCTGGCCATTTGTGAAAGGATTGGTTAGAAAGGGCAAGAGAGGCATTCCTTGGAGTGTTATCATGAAATCTTGTGCTTTGGCCGTTTTCATATACACTACACTGGCCTAATTCAGCGATGGGTGTATTTCGGTCTGCTAATCTCACTTATATAAATTGTAAGAATCTTCTATTAGTGAAATAAGTGGGAGTTCCTAGAAATATTCTTCTATTACAGAATGATTTCCCTTTCATCCTTTCTAGCGAGGAGCTCTTCTTCCGGTAACATTCTGTGTAAAGTTTCGTACCGTTTCTCAATGTGTATTAATGGCCCACTGTATTCTTCTTATAAGAATAATTAGAAAACGACAACCTTATTATTCTTAGAAATTCAGTTCAAACTACGGACTTTTCTTTACTCTGAAGATCTCTCTTTACCTCATTTTTCGTACCATTTCACAATATACCTGAGATCTCCATTTTATGATTTTTCTGAAAATATAAATATATTGAAAATTAAGAAATCTAGAAAGTTGATAAATTTTTTTCTAACAGTAATAATAGTTCTCATTAAAGTTCAAGGAGTTAAAAGTTTAAGCAATTCTTACAATCTTTTTATTTTTAGAAATTAAAAACAATCAGCAAACTAATAAAGCATAAAAATACGAATATAAAACAAATCTAAGCAGATTTAGATCAAATCAAATCAATCTAAAGAAGTTGAAAAAATTGTGAAGATAAATCCTCAATATATGACCTTCCAAGAATGATTGACATTCAAGACCCATTTGGTTGAATAGTGATCCCCAACAACATTCTATTTTTTAGAAATATGAATAAAGGAGATTTTGATCAAAATTTTGTGAAAACCAGAGAATCTAATCAACACAAGAAGCCAACCTCCAATAAGACTCTTGAGATCTTTCATTTTTCATAAAGACGACCAATATCATAAAATCCATATGACAAATTATCTTTTCCAAACCCATCTCACAAGCTTCCTTTACAGCTAGAGGTAGTTTCCAAGCCTCCATTTGATTATTACTATTGATTCTCATAGTACAAGTTAAAAAAAGAAGAAATAAACTAATCCAATACTATCCTATCCAACTCAACCTATCCCTACAACACATAGGTTACCACGAGAAGAATCATTAGTGTTAATTTTGAGAAGATTCAAATGAGGAGGCTATTTGCCTATTCTAATAACTTTATTAGAAAGTTTAAGCCTAGAGATTGTTAGCCGTAAAGTTGTGTTACCGTCGGAGGTTAGTTAGTTGCCGATGGTTGAGAAGGGTGACAAAATTTGGTTGCACCTCTTTGGATTGTATATGAATATTGTACTTGCTCATTAGAAGGATCACTATTATTGTAACCTTTGTGAATGATTAATGAAAGCTTGATGTTATCGGATCTATTTCTATCTCTGCTAGTTACATTCTGTATAATGTCTGTGTGTCAGTAAATGAGTCTACCCTAGCGGGTAAACATCTGGCACCATTGCCTAGACATACTCGGATGACGTGTAGACACAATGGGCTTACCACTCAGAGAACTTAATCTAGAAGCTGGCGATGCCCGGACGGAACTATACAAGGGAGAAGATAACTAGACACGGGAATTTAGAATCCTGTTGCAAGTGGAGGTAGAAACTTATGTCCGACGAGAAGCCACCGGCGAAGAAGTCCCAACAAGTGTTGTGCGGGCGGTGATCGAGGCTAACCCCACATCCAACAGACTGCTCAACCACCTTCCTCGGTTGCTAGCACAAGTGTTGCTTGCACAACATCTCGCCAGGAGGAAATTTCCCACGAGGAACACCATCAAGAAATCCTCCTGGCATACCACGCTCGAGAGCACCTCCGCCACCATCAAGAAGAAGGCGATGACAACCGTCGGGGTCTTTGAAGTATGAACGGAAGAGGGAAGGGAACACATAAACAATTGTAAATACAACTGGAAATGTTGTAAATCAACATGAATTAAAAAAAAAAAGTGTTCTCTTGGTTGAAAAGCAGTGTTTTTTGTTTAGTCTTGATGCCCAATACTTTAAATAAGGATAGAAATAAGAACGCACTAAAGGACGAAGGGGAAGCCACATAGAAGGCTTTGATCTCCACATAGCAGCATGAACGTCGGTATAGGCTGAGGCAATTTGCCAAAGACCAGCTTGCCGGAGGGTTGCCCGAAGGGAACCTCGGAAGTGGTACGGAAGGTGCAGAGGCCAACTAGGAATAGTTCATCTTGCTGGAGCATCAGAGAGTGCGGAGTAGAGAAGAACTACTCGAAGAAACACGATTGAGAAAAGTCTTACTTTAGGAAGAGCGAGACGGGTTTGAAGATTTGACCCATACACCACGTGCGGAGGATTGAGACCATGAAGGGAACCGTACGGTGGAAGGAGACCACAAAGGAAACCGTATGGTTGAAGGAGACAGTACTACCGAAGGTGCCAGTGATAGTATGACCGAAGGCATGAGTGACATGCAGGTGAACCCTCCATTGAGCCAACGACTCCACACAGTATGGCTCCACCCATTACACAGGCACAAGGACAAGTGCCATTAGCACATACTATACAAATCAACCAAGCAAGGGTGGGTGCGAGTGCTAGCATAGGCGGTGTTGGAGCACAAAATCCATAGCATACACAATGACCAAAACCGGCCCAACCACCCATGGCGGCACAGAAAGAGAAATTGCCCAAATTCCATGACGATGGAAAGGATGATCCAATATGACATTGTTGTATGTGTGAAATGATCTGATCAGCCAATGGGGTTACCAACCAGGACGAATGGATGAAGCAATTCCTCGCCACACTGAGGGGAGTTGCCATTGACTGGTACTCAGACTTGGATAAAACCAAGATAACCATGTGGGATGAACTAAAGAAGAGATTCGAGAAGGAGTTCTGACTCCTGAGAGATGACAACGAGATAGTCTCAGAAATCTATAGAATGAAACAAGGTAAGAAGGAAACCGTTCGAGCTTATGGCCACCGACTAAAGGAGCTAGTCTGGAAGATGGAAAGCCAACCAGTAGATGGTTTAAAGAAGAGATGGCTTATTGAGGGTTTGAACTCCAAGTTACGGTGGAAGATGAAAATAGTACCTCCGACATCCTACGACAATGCATATAACTGGGCCATGGACCTGGAGAGTGAGAATAAAACGTCAAAAAATAAGAAGAACAAATCCTCATCATCAAAGGATGACAATTTCGAAGAAGATTGCAGCAATGATGACCAGCCGAAAAAGAAAGTCACGACACTCCAACAAGACATGGAGAGAATGCTAAAGAAATTTAAGTCAATGAAGGGGAATATGAGTAAGGATGACGAACTTTGGTGCATGAAGTGTAAAGAAAGTGGCCACAAGAAGGGTGTCTGTCCCAGAAAGGCATTCTATGACATTTGTTAGATTATGGGACATTCCACAAAGGAATGCCCATATAATATGAAGACACGAAACCAGTAAGTGCTCTTTACACAAGAGCAACCATCCACATCAGAAATGACGAAACCAAACAATAATGCATCTTCATGGGGCTACCGAGGCAACCGACGGGGCGGATGAGGGAAGAATAATAATTCCACCTGTAACAAGGTCCAGTACAATGCGAAGGGATGCCCAATGATCCAATGTAGAGCATCCAACCAATGGGGTCATTATGCAAGAGATTGTAATAATAATGATGCCCTTCAGTAGCTGTGTCGGTGGTGCGGCCCTGGGGACCATGAAGATGCCAATTGCCCTAAGTTTGGTGTAGGGACCAACCTACTAGATATTGAAGGAAACACAAGGATAAAAGAAGTTGTATTAGCTCTTACTCAAGGGCAAGCAAAGGAAGCAAGGTACCCCCATCCCCGTATGGAGAAACAGAGGATGCTGGAAGCACGGGAAGAAATAGAAAAGGCTATGAAAGCCCAATGGGAGAAACAAGAACCAACAGGACCCTACAACACAGATGCGGAACAAAACATTGTACGACAGATGCTCCAACTAGAGGTACTGGTGAAACTCTAAGACCTCCTACATACCATGCCACATTTGGGGACAGTCTTATTGGGCACACATGTTGGCCAAACCAACATGAAGCACGTAGACACTTCCATGCCAAGAAGCTCCGTAACAGACCCAATGCTGCTAGCCGTCAATAATGGAAGACACCCAGCCATGGTGGAGATGGGCATTCTCGACACTATTCTAATAGACACCATAATAGATGATGGCTCTGGAGTAAACGTCCTACCTGAGGACACATGGAAAAAATTAAGGAAGCCTACCTTGTGGCCACCAACATTTAATCTGTTGGGTATCGATTAGCATGGGATTAAACCCCTCAAGACGTTGATGGCACAACCAGTGATGGTGGGTGCACAGCCATTTGTACTCAACTCCGCGGTCATCCCACTTAAGAAAAAGGGGTATGACACCATCCTTGGAAGAGGATGGCTACTGGTGGAAAAGGCAAACCATAACTGGAAATGGAATACACTCTTGATAGAGAGTGGAGGCATGAAATTTACCATTGATCTCCAGACCCAGTTGGTGAGTGAGGAACTTGCCTCTTCCTCAGGGTCAGAATCTGAAGATGAAAATGACCCATGGGATGAAGGAAGGCATGGAATGGAACCCAATGAAGAATGTATATTAAACTTGGGTGGATGCTCAAAGGATGATACTGATTCACTCAATGGGTTGTTCCATTGGCAGATGGAGGACTATGAGATGTTCTCACCCTCATGCAATGTATTAAGCATTGAGGAAGAATCAGAAAAATTCCCCCAGATTACGGGGAATATAACGAAGGGGAGGCTACAATTGATACTGCACCGACACACTAGTTTAGAGACAAGAATGCCATGAAGTATGAGGAACCATCCATGAAACCTCTGAATCTCGACATGGAGGTGGAAGAAAAAGTCATTCTCGTAGGGGATGATTGGAATCCAGTCCTGAAAACTATCGTGTTTAAAATTTTTATAGAATACAAAGATGTGTTTGTGTGGACGTACAAGGACTTGAAGGGGGTCCCACCTGAACTATGCATCCACCGCATCCCATTGATACCCGATGCAGTACCAATATGACAAAGGCCATACTGAATGAACAAGAATTATGCTACGAAAGTAAAGGAGGAAATCGAATAGATGCTGGAGGCTAGAATTATCTTCAAGGTTCAAACGAGTGAATGTGTATCTCCCATTGTGATTTCCCTCAAGAAGGATGGAAACCAGATCCAAATTTGTGTTGACTTTTGGTGACTAAATGTAGTTACTATCAAGGATCCATTCCCCATTCCATTTACAGACTCTATCCTCGAGGAGGTGGTCGGCCATGAAATCTATTCATTCATGGATGGATTCTTCGGCTACAACTAGATATCAATCGTAGAAGAGGATACACTGAAAACAATCTTTGTGGTGGAAGATGAAGTATATGCCTATAATCGGATGCCATTTGGTCTCTGCAATGCCCCAGCAATGTTCCAGAAGATAATTCTCCATATCTTTGATAAGATGTCTGTGGGTAATTTCAAGGCCTTCTTGGATGATTGGTCCATCTACAACGGGGAAGAGACACATTTGAAGGCACTCAGTGAGTGCATGAACAGGTGCTGAAGGGCACAACTTGCACTTAACCCCAAGAAATGTCGATTCATGGTACCTCAGGGTAGGCTATTGGGGCATATAGTGTGCAAGGTAGGACTCAAAATAGACCCAGATAAAGTTCGGGTGATTGTGGAGATGGAACCACCATAAGATGTCATGGGGGTCAAATATTTTCTGGGACATATTGGCTATTACCGAAGGTTCATAAATTTTTTTTCTCAAATATCTTACCCTCTAGATAACCTCACAAGAAAAGGAGAACCTTATGTATGGGGAACAACTCAGAAGGAATCCTTCGAAGAATTAAAATCCTGACTTTTGGAGGCACCCATATTGACCTATCTGAATTGGGACAGAGAGTTCCACATGCACGTTGATGCCTCCAATTATGCCATAGGTGTGACATTAGCACAAGTTGGGAACTATGGGTTGGATCACCTAGTCTACTTCACCAGCAGACTACTCTCAAGGGCGGAAAAGAACTATAGTATGACTGAAAGGGAAGCACTCGGCATGGTCTATGCCGTACAGAAGTTTAGACACTATCTGTTGGTGACACCCTTCACATTTTATGTAGACCACCAAGCCCTAATGTACTTGGTGAATAAACCAATAATCCAAGGATAGGTAAGCCGATGGTTGCCACTACTATAAGAATTCACATTTACTATCATAGTGCGGCTGGGCAAAAGCCATGTGATTGCAAACCAACTGTCAAGAATAAAATTAGGAGAACAAGCAGACGGGGTGAATGATGATTTTTTGGATGTGCACCTATTCTGCATCGTGGTTTTACCAGCTTGGTACACCAACATCGGTGAATACCTCTTAACATCACAGTTCCCCCGAGAAATGCCAGTAGGGGAATGAGGCAAACTCATTCTAAGAAGTCGAACATTCCAACTTATCAATGGGCTTCTCTACAAGATGGGGTCAGACCAAGTACTCCAATGATGCATGATGGAGGAACAAGTCCCTAATATTCTAAGGGAAGCACACAAAGGGCCGACAGGAGGACATATGGGGCTGGATACAACAACCAAAAAGGTACTACTCATGGGAATGTGGTGGCTGATGCTACACAATGATGCCAGGGAGTGGGTCGTGAGCTATGATACATGTTAGCGGGTGGAAAAACCACTGAAGAGGGATTTTATGCCATTAAATCCCTCAGTTGCTCAAGATTTATTTGAGAGATGGGGACTTGATTTTGTGGGACCATTGAAAACTAGCAGACCAAGATGGTGCAAGTACATCGTAGTAGCTACAGAGTACCTAACAAAGTGGGTAGAAGCACGAGCCCTACTAGACAATATGGCTGTGAGCACAACAAGGTTCATCTATGAACAAATCATCACTCGGTATGGCATCCCGATCCACCTAACAAGCGACAGGGGAGGTCATTTTGTGAACCATGCAGTAAAACTTCTCACAATGAAATTTGAGATTTTTCACTCCTTATCTAGTCCTTACTATCCGAGAGCCAATGGGTAGGTGGAAGCAACAAATAAGATTTTGGTCTCTGTAATCTACAAGTCATGTGGTGTGGAAAAGGAAGACTGGGAGGATAAGTTACTGTCGGTCCTATGGGCGTACCACACCACCTACAAGGTGACAATAGGCCAAACACCTTTCCAGCTAATGTACGACCAAGAAGTTGTAGTCCCAATAGAATTTATGGTGCCAAGCCTCCGAATAGCTATTGATAACAAACTTGGCCATATGGAGAGTCTGCAAGAACGCCTCTACGCTTTGAACAAACTGGATGAAAAGAGGATGATGGCACAATGGGTGATGAATGTGGCCCAAAAACATCAGAAGCATTGGCATGATAAGAACCTTCGCCACACTTGATTTTCTCTAGGACAACTCATACTAAAGTATAATGGCCGGAATGAGATCAAACCTGACAAGTTCAAGGTGAAGTGGCTCAGCCCTTATCAAATTCGAGAAGTCAGTGCCAACGGGGCAGTTAAGTTGTCCTCGTTAGATGGGGTACCCATTGTCGAGGCTATCAATGGGTCGAAATTGAAGCCCTACCATGATAGTGGGCCCAGCATGTGTCACCAAGAGCATCCCCGATAAAAAAATTTAAAAATAAATTTAAAATAAATAAATAAATAAATAAATAATTAAAAAAATTAAAAAAAATTAAAAATTAAAAAAATTAAAAATAAAAAAAATAAATGAGTAAGTGATGACGGTGGGACCACTGAACGGTGGTACCATCCGACAGTGGGACCACCCGACAGTGGGACCACCGAACAGTGGCACCACCTGACGGTGGACCACCATTCATATTAAAACACTACAGCCACATAGTAAATACATAATGTGGGGAAGGGAAAAGTGGTGCGGTAAGGTGAGATGGAGTAAAAGAAAAATAAAACACATCAGAAGCACACGTTACTGAACGGAAGGAAAAGGGTAGCCAAGTAAGGAAAAGGGAGTATGCGCAACAAGGATCAACTTCAGTCGGGTATGGGTATAGAAGTCAAGCCTTGAATGTTATGCATTGTGTGAGGAAACATTTATGGGAGGGAAGGAAGTTAAGCACAACTTCATGATAGCACATACTGGAACGAAGGAAATAACCACTGTACGTGATTGAGATACATGACAATTTTTTTTACACAACCGCAGGGAGAGGGAATCAATACGGTAAATTTTATAACGGTTTCTTGAATTTTAAAAAATGGTTAAAAATGCATTCAGCTGGGAAGAGGAGTAACTGGAAAAAGCAATTACAGTCAGGGAGTTTAGGCAAAACATCGATGAACAGGAAGGCTACCATTCTACCATCGGGAGTGAAGGTTGCAGGGCATCAGGCAAGTGGGAGCAGCGGGAAGAAACTCAAGTCTGTACAGGAAGAAAAGGAAAAGGATGTTGTCACCTACCAGATGGTAGCGTTTGAAGGACTTAATGGACTAGAATGTAGGAAATGGTGGAAGGAAACCCTAGAGGATGACAAGGTAAAGAAATTTTTGTGTCAGGCAGGTGTTCATTGGGCTATCCAAATGCCCTTGTTTCCTGTGCGTAATTTGGAAAATACTTTGAGGATAATGATTCAATGTTTCAACAAGCAGACAAGGAAGAGTACATTTATGATTCAATAAAAAAAGCTTACAATCTCATATGGCTCCGAGGACTTCACATGGGTCTTTGGCATTTTGGGACGTAATGGACAAAAGGTGGATACCACAAAGCAGAAAATGTCAACACAGAGGAAAGAGTTTTGGATAAAGCGTGTCTGTCATTGGCTCACTCCAGTAGAGTTGGAAAAGGTGATAAACGCGAGGCCTGTGGAAGGAGTATGTAGTAGAGGGTGCTTGGCGTTGCATTTTTGATGTCCTTAAGAGCAGGTTGACTGGTTCGAGCCGTGCATCTAACATTGCCCTCCCACAGATCATCTACATGCAGGGGTTGATGGATGGTGTGGTCTATGACTGGGCTTCGGTGTTGGTGAACAGGATGTGGGAATTCATGACTTTACAACATCGCACCTTTTACATGCCCCATTACGCCATTGGATTATTTCTTGAGGCCGCACTTAGACAGATGCTCATGGATGAGTTGGAGCTCAAGTTGCAAGGCAAGCTCACAGGAGGAGCCCCACCTGTGTTCTATTGGCGATATTTGGATACGGGAGGTGTAGTCAGTGGATAGAAGTGATGGTGAAAAATGGTGGTAGAGTCTGACCAAGATGACATTGATAGCGGCCAGGAAGCCAGTGGAGAATCTTTCGACGCAGACTCGGGCAAAGAAGATGGTGACACCACAGTTCGCATAGAGACAGTGGCATCTACCATGATAGCCACCGTTCAGTTTGCACCACCAGTGTTATCTCCCTCGGTCCACTTGCCTTCAACATGGTTGGTGAGTTCTATAGTTCATCTAGTTGAGTTTCCACCTGAGGAAGCAACCATAGACATTTTAGGGGAAGGGGATCCTGAACCTCCTACGGAGGTAGCGGTAGCAATGGCAGGAGAGGAAGTATGCGGAGGCACTCATGACATTGGCAAGGGTCAGGTCTGGATGGAAGTGATAGGTTCGAATGCCATAGTGACAGTGGATGCAACACTTTTGCAGGATCCCTCACCACCTCATGACCCTGCATAGGTGGGAGCTATGCATTCTTGGATTAGCCAGCGGTTTCAGTTGGTTCTAGCTCCACCACCAGTAGTAGTTCTCTCTCCTCGATCAGAGGACCTACAAGAGGTTATTAGTATAGATTCTACAAATGTTAGAGTGACAACAGATGATCTTCCTCCTTTCTCTGAGGAGGAAGGGGTTGTGGCAAGGGGTGAGGTGGCTAGGGAGGCACCTTGTGGAATTGAATTGGCACACCTGACAACCCTTACTGGTCCTAGGGCATTGGAAGGAGAAGACATGGAGACCTATTTAGCAGATGTGGTCACTCAAGGATGTCGGTTGGTGGCTGTAGCAGAGTCCCGAGCTGTGGCAACTATCATTGAGGATTTGAGATGACTCCTAGCCTTTGCCTAAGTAGGCTGTGGTACAAAATTTGTTTCTTGTTTTGAGCAGGGGTTATGGCCTAATGGAGAGACTATTGAGATGTTGGCTGCCTGGGCAGTTCTTACACCAGTCATTGAGAGTGAGGAAACATCTCTTGTTAGAGAGTTGGAGCAAACATTTAGGGAGGGGTACTATGCATTAAGGTGATCTAAGTATGTCTCGTCTGACTGGGAGACTGCATTGGTGACTGCACAAAGAGCTCGAGAGGAGCTAGGCACCAAGTTAGAGGTAGTGGAGAGAGACTTACTCCAGTGTACCCAAGATTTGATGGCTGAATAGGCAACATGGGTGGCTCTAGCACAATGGTTGGCAGCAGCATAGGCATAAAATGAGGTAAAGGAGAAGTAACTATTGGAGGCTGCCATAATGATTAAGTCCACCTTGGAGTTACAGATGGTAGCTGAAGCACACTTGTAGACTCGGACTACAAAATTTTATGAGCTTCGGGCTTAGTTGGGATCATCCACCACACCAGTTCCTCCAGCGGAGCAGCATGCTTCCTCATCAGGGACGCTTCCTCTGCCTCACTTTACTTCTTAGTCCTAGTTTAGTAGTTCATCATTCCTATTTTGTTGTTCTATCCTAGACATTTTGTTGTCATCTGGAGATGAATTTTCTTTAGGGGGTGATGATGTTATCTATAAAGTTGTGTTACCGTTGGAGGTTAGTTGTCGATAGAGGTTAGTTAGTTTTCGATGGTTGAGAAGGGTGACAACATTTGGTTGCACCTCTTTAGATTGTATATGAATATTGTACTTACTCATTAGAAGGATCATTGTTATTGTAACCTTTGTGAATGATTAAAATGAAAGATTGAAGTTATCAGATCTATTTCTATCTCTACTAGTTACATTTTGTATAATGTCTGTGTGTCAGTAAACGAGTAGATCCAACTAAATGAACCAAACTAGGTTTCTCAAAGATATAAATATTTGATGGACAAGAGAGCTCACCCAACAAATTGAAGTACTAATTGGGAACAAAATCTGTCCTTCACTAAGTAATTTAATGAATGAAATGGGAATTATTAAGTGATGTAATAGGGATATTAGAAAAGACACTAAAAAGTTGCTGAAAAAAACTAAAATAGATAGATAATGAGATGAGATTGACAAAAATGGAAATCAAATGAAGAAATAGACATGAAACAAAAATTTGAGTAAAAAATGTCTTGGATAGTTTGGTGAATTGTACCTGGGATAGGTCGAGTTTGGTGATGTGTCCCTAAGGTTTTTGGCTTAAAATTTCATAGAACATGTTGTTAGTTGTCTTTGTTCTTCCCAAATCTAAACCCATAGCTTCGTAACCTATTCTTGCACATAGGAAAAATGGGGAAAAGGTTGTGGAAAGGGGTTTATCTTGGTCATGCCTTTGTTTAGGAATCAACTTTGAAATATGAAAGAAATTGCATAAAAAATTGAATGTAAAAGGGAAAATTGTTGATTGACCTTGCATAAAACCTTCGTTAACGAATGTAGAAATCAGTCAAATCCATGAAGATGCTTAAATGTGATTGGAATCCAAAGAGATGACCTTGGAATGAGATCTAGAATCAAGGATTCCAAGGAAAATTCATTAATCTATGACATCCACTCACTAGTACATTTTGCACCATTTTTCGACGAACTATTGGTCGAGGTTTCTACCCAACTCGGTCGAATGGTCGACCAATGGGTTCGTCACTATTATTGGCATTAAAATATTGACCCATTACTGAACTCGTTGAATGATCAACTCCTTTATTGGTCAAAAATGAGGGCAACCTAGGCCGAAGATAACATTGGTAAGTGTTTGTGTATTGGTCGATCTTTCGACCAATATGGGTTAAAAACTTTGGTCGCTCCGACCAGGATGCCAAACTCGCGACGGTCATATTTTGACCAAATTTGGTTGAAATATTTAGCAGCTTCAACCAGGATACCAAACTCGTGATGCCACATTTCGACACAAGAATGGTAGATTTTAGGCCAGACTTTCGATGCAGGTGGGTCAAAATTTTGACGCAACACGGAGTGTTTTAAAAACAATTAAAGATAAATATCTAGACTAATCACCAATGACATCCTGATCGGTGATTAGTCTAGATATTTATCTTCAAGTGTCCACACTCATTATGTTTCTTGTTGCTAGCAGGTCCCTGCTCGTTTTGCTTTCCAGACTGCTTTGGGCTCTAGCAATCCATCTGCTCTGCTCTGCATGAAACTGTTGGTTTTTTCATTTTGTTTGAACTATTTGAGAGATAGGCTCTGACTGGTGATCTATGAATTGGTAGAGCTTCCTCTTAGATGCCCACAAATCATCAAATCTATTGGTGTGAATCCTCCAAAGGGTATTCTTCTCTATGGGCCTCCTGGTTCTGGGAAAACCTTAATTGCTACGGCGGTGGCAAATGAAATCGATGCCTTCTTTTTCTGTATCAATGGACCTGAGATCATATCAAAGTTGGCTGGAGAAAGTGAAAGCAATCTCCAAAAGGCTTTTGAGGAGGCTGAGAAGAATGCCCTGTCCATTATATTTATTGATGAAATTGATTCTATAGCTCCCAAGTGGGAAAAAACCCACGGTGAAGTTGAGAGGAGAATTGTTTCTCAAATTCTTACACTTATGGATGAACTTAAATCACGTGCCCATGTTATTGTTATGGGATCAACTAACCAACCAAATAGTATTGATCCAACACTCAAAAGGTTTGGAAGGTTTGACAAGGAGATTGATATTGGGGTTCCGAATGAAGTGGGTAGGTTGGAAGTGCTTCACATCCATACAAATATGAAGCTCTCTGATGATGTACGTATATTGGGGCCTTATTTTTTGTACTTCTATATCTAATGTTAAACAGTTCTTGGATTTTGAAAGCATTTATTAATCTTTATGTTTCTTGATGGAGTATCTATTTATCTTTATTTTTCTTGTTACAGGTTGATCTTGAAAAGATTGCTAAGGATACCCATGGATATGTTGGAGAAAATCTTGTTGCTTTGTGTACTAAGGCTGCACTTCAGTGCATTAGGGAAAAGATGGATGTTATAGATTTAGAAGATGAGACAATATATGCTGAGATTCTAAACTCCATGGCTATTAGCAATGGGCACTTCCAGACTACTTTGGGCTCAACTAGCAATCCATCTGCTAAAGCCATTGCTAACAAATTTCAGGCCAATTTCATCAGTGTAAATGGCCCTGAATTGTTAACAATGTGGTTTGGAGAGAGCGAGGCTAATGTGAGTAAAATTTTTGATAAAGCTAGAGGATCAACTCCTTGTGTCCTATTTTTTGACGAGCTTGATTCTATTGCTACATAGGTGTGTTGATTTTTTATGAGTGAAGTTCAGGTTGAGGACGATGAATATATTTGAGTAGGAATTTTGTTTGAACTATTTGAGATAGGATCTTTGATTGGTGATGCATAACTAGTTTGCATGTTTGTAGCGTGGAAGCAGTGTTGGGGATGTTGGTGGTGCCGCAAACAGAGTCCTTAACCAGTTGTTGACAGAGATGGATGGTATGACAGCCAAGAAAACAATTTTCATTATTGGTGCTACAAATAGACCTGATATATATTACATACAACTTTTAAAATTATAAATATACAAATCTATAAAATATACATATATAACATAAAAGGAAGTGTTGATGCATACTGACAAATAAAATAAGGAAAGCTTCTACTCTCTTGATTTGTAAAATTTTCTTTCCCTCTTCTTTTTCTTGTGTTGCCACCCTCATTCTTCCAGCTGATATAAAAGAATCAAATGAATGATGGTGAAATTGAGAGAAATTTTGGGTAAATAAACTAAATAGATATAGAACAAAAATATGAACAAAGTTGAGGATAATGAGTTGGGTTTTGTTTAAATAAATGAATACCATCAACCCATTTGCAAAATGCAAAAGTATATGCTAGCAATCTCCAACAATATCATGGTAAAAATGACATTTAGTATTGGATGTAAAAGTCTTGCCTACATTTATTTCATTCATTTCTTTCTTGACATGCACATCAGCCTCTATATCCACAATAAGTGTTTGAACTATCTCATATCCGTAGTTTGACATAGCCTATAAGCATAGAAATGAATGATTGAATCATACTACATTCAAATTTCATCTTGTTTGATATTTAAGAGATATTTTATAGTAATCAATTGACAATACACATCAATAAATAAATGAAACTGATATGAATATATCAACCTTTTCAAGTTCCTCAATAGCTTTTGCAACCTCTTTCTTTTGCTCAAAGATATCATCCAGATTCATCTTTGGAACACGAATGAATACCTGTAAATCATACATGGAAACAAGGTAGTTTATAATAGCAGAGATATTATATGATAATACAAATCACATTAATCTAAAATACTACTACACCATTTTGAAGATCATATCAATCAAATTAATTTGAATCCTCATAAAGAAAACATAACATTCAGACATCCAAAAATAATGGATGCAAATTCACAAACTAATTTTCTAAAATCAGCATTTCATCATATAAGAGGAACTGCCAATATTAATATAATATCTCACAAATAGATGCAAATTCACAAATTAATTTTCTAGATTCAGCATTTCATCATATAAGAAGAACTACCGCATACCTTTTGTGAGGGTATCAAGCATGCCGCTTGAATCCAAATATTTCCTAAAAGCTTCCTTCTTGGATTCATTTTCTTGCCATATAAGGATGACACACATTATCATAGAGCCTAAATGTTCATTTCTTGTCATTGAATTCATGCATAATCATCTACAATTGCAACACTAAAACAACTGATTTTTGAGCACATAAGGACTGTTTGCCTAAGTAAATCCTAAGGGGGACAACAAGTAAATTTATTCATGTGGGTGTATTAGGCTATTAGCTATAGAATATCTATGCTAATTATAGATCCAACTAATATCTGATTTAACACTTCACCTACTCAAAAACACAAACCAATAAAATAATCCACATTAGGCCAAGAGAGGTTGACGCATTCAATACGAGAATACTTACACAAAATGAAGCCGAATCATGCCAGACAATGACAATGAGAAGTTGACTATTGGCCCTTCTAGTTTTTTATTTGATAGTTGTCTGACAATGACACATTCAAAATGCACTTATGAGCAAAGACCTAGAATGAATGAAATTGATTAAATAATGAAGGTGTGTTAGTTTGAGCTTCACTTGGTTTCGAGAATACTTTAATATTATCTACTTAACAAGGCAACCCATGTGAAGGTTGAAGCTCATCTAGCCTCACCCCCCCTCCCCCTAACATCAATCTAAATTCCCCATTAACATCTAATTACACACTTCATTCATCCATTTATGAACTATAACATTCAATCAATACAATCACATAACATTCATTAATACGCAACACTAATCAAGAATTCATTAACACATAACAATATTCATTAACATGACATCTAATTCAATATTAATACACAACATTCATAGATAATTAGTTAAAACAACATTCTTTCATTATCCAACAAAGTTAATCAAACAAGTTTTTATCAAAGACCATATTTAAGAAATCATTTCTTTTTTAGATTTTTCTTAGATTTCTTATTTAGGTAAAGGCTGACAGGACCATCAATATTATCTTCCTCTTCTTGTAGTTGTGATCTCAAATTATGATGCTTCCTCATGTCTCAAGGAGGATGACATTGTTGCACTAAAGGGGGGTCTGTTGCAATAACAAGTAAATGGGTTAAATTCACATTTTTTTTTTTACTGTTACATGTATTTAATTAACCAATAGAATATAATATGCATTTTTCTTTACCTGACAATGCCACATCATCATCTATAATAACATTTTGATCTTCTGCCACCTCAACATTCTTAACATGCTCTAAAATATTCAAAAAAAGGTTACACGACCAAAATTACAATTAAAGATGTTAAATTCTATTAATAATTATGTAATTTATTTCCAATAGAAAATTAATACCTCCAACATTGTGATGCACATCATGGCCTTCGTCACACCTAGGTTCTGTGGTAGGATTTGAAGGCTGTAGTGAAATGTCATGCACATTGTTATCATGAAATAGTCAATTTATGTTCGAAATTAACTATTCAATTTGATTTACTTTTCATTTGACCAATTTACCTATGTCTCATCTGGTGCATCAGATTCTTCGTTATGGCTTTGGGATTCTTGGAGGGATAGAGGTAGGACATACTGCAATGATTAAAAAATGATCTTTTCAATATATTATAAAATAATACAATAAAAAGTACATGCAATTTTACAAATATATTGTAAATAGAGAACATGACTTACCTTGATGAAGGTATGGCAATCACGTGTTTTTAATTTCTGGTCCAAAATCACCTTTCTTTGATACAAGACTGCTTATATTTGTAACAAATCCTGTTGGAAATTTTGTTTTTTTATGACTTCTTTTAATGCATCACTTTGTTGCTCAGTTAATAACCAAGGAAGGGCACTAATGTCTATGTGGTCTCCATTGCTATTTGATTCAATGAAATTTTTCAGTGCATGATTGGATTCATGAATGTCATTACAAATTTTGGCCATTTTTTCTTTGTCATGCCTTCCATCCAATATTTTTCATAATGTCTCTGTTACTTTCTTTCCAATATGCATAGGATCAAACAAATGCATGATTGGAAGATCCTTGTAGTATGTCAACCTACTAAATTGACTAGGGTAACTTTTTATTCCTGTAGGAAGTTGGTCATTAATGCCTTGAAGACCTTCATGAGCATCAATAACATCATTAGTAAATAAAAGACAATATCAAAATCTAAATTTCAAACAAAAATCATCAGATGGAATGACATTACCTCGGCGATTTAGTCTATCGTATTCCAACTTCCATAGACAAGGTGTCATTTTTCATGGCCTTGATGTTGTCTCTTCTTTCCCATTAAAAAGATGTTTTTTGATAGTTCGATATCCATGATTATTGTGGAGAAAGTGCCTAAACTCATCAAACACCTACTTTCCTAAACTTCTTGAATGACGAGATTCCATCTTTGGACCACAAACTGGACATGCGAATTTACCCTTTGTCTGAAGACCTAAAATATATTGTACAATTGGATCATGTACAATTATCATGCGCAACTTAAACATACAACAATAATGTGTAAGCACTATAACATACCAAATATACATGACCTTAACATGAATATATAACATACCGCAAAAATGAGTTAGCCCAGGGGCATCATGTATTGTCCATACAAGCATTGCATGGAATTGAAATTTTCTTTGTCCTATTGGTCTAGAGATGTCATACATAGTGATCCCATTCCCTAAAATCAATAACTCATCAATAAGGGGCTCAATATACATGTTCATATCTTTAACTTGGTACTTACCTAGTTGAATGAACAAAAACATTACATAATTATTATGACCATATTGATGCGGTGTTTATAAATGAATTTACATAACTATTAAATGGAAAAATACCCGGTACAATCATTGAAAACATTATGTGCTCCCTCTTTATGGAAATCCAAGGAGGAATGTTATTGCTAATAACAAAAATAGGCCACACTGAGTAAGTAGATCTTATATCTCCAAATGGATTGACATCGTCCGCTACCACCAAAATCTTGAGATTACGAGGCTCTTCTTTAAAGTGTGGCCAACTTGTTTCTGTCTTTAAATGTGGTGTAGGAGCACCCTTCCAAGGGCTCCCACCAATCATTTTGATTATGCAAAACACTTCTTTGGTGAAGGTTGTAAGTACAATAAGAGTGTTGGACTCATTTGTGTGTGTAGGCCTAAGTAGAGGGCTTAGTTTTTGTTGTGTCTTTCCTTACTTGGCTGTACAGTGACTCAAGACAAGTTAGTATCCTAAGGTCACTTCTTTTCTAGGATTAATAAGTCTAAGTATAGAAGGTTAGGAGAGTTGTTTTGATTATTAAAGCATGTAAAAAACCTTAGAAAGGTCTTAGGAATGGAGAGAGCAAAAAGTTTCTCAAGCAAGAAATATTGCTCTAAAAGTTGCTTAGCAACTTTTCTTTTGTAATGACTAAACCTCACCAAGGAGGATGCTAACCCTAACTAGGCTCTAATCTCGAGGAGAATCCTATATTAGGTTTGAAAAACCCTAATGACAAGGTTGGCAATTAGAATGTACGGCAAATTTACGGAAACATCAGACTGTGTATGCAAGAACTGTGTTTGACAGTCAATATAATGGCTTGAAGTGTTGGAATAGTGTGTTTTTGTTGATATCTTAGGCTTGTGTAATTATATTTTGTTTATTTTACTTCATCCATCAATTTATAGTTTAGGTTTTTCTTGTTCATTTTGTATTTCTTAAGTTTGACAGACTTAATAGTCCACTGTTCAGTTTGGAAGAAATGATGAAGTAGGGCCTGTAGCTTATATCCCCACCGTGGTAAATCCATGGCACTTTGGGATTAGGTAGTGTAGACCCTACCCTATATATTTGTGCAAGTAGGGGCCCAAAATGTAGGTGCAAGCATGTGCTGGACAAAGCCCTAGGCGAGTTTAGCAGAGCCCAACGAGGAGCAAGTAGTAGTGCAAGAGCTCTAGAAAATAGAGGAGTGGGTTTCAAGGAAAGCCCTTTTGAGGGAAGCAAGTGACATGAACAAAGGATCAAAGTTGTAGAGGAGGGAACCTGAACAATCTAGGAGTGGTGCTTTTGCAAACAATTTAGCACTATTTCTTTGAGAGGCTTAAAAATCTCTAAAAACCCTCACTTTTAGAGGAAGCATTGTATGGACAGATGGGGGCCCAAGACCTCAAAAATATTTGAGGGTTAGGAACTTGAAATGAAGTTCCTATTGAACATAAATTTTGATTTTGTGAAGAAGAAGAGTGAAAGTCCCTACAAACCCAGAGGGAGGCCTAATTGGGCTTTGCTAGTAGCCCTATTTTGTGAAGGAACCCTACAATCAGGTAGAGACCCATCTTTTCCATCACCTTGGATATGTTTTTTATGGTGTAAAAACACCTTGAAACTCACCACATTCTATGTTAGAGTTTGGGAAAGAGTTGGAAGCCTAAAAGACCCTTATAGGCCTTTGTAAGGGATTAAGCTAAGAAGGAGTGCTTGATAGGTTGTAAGATGACAAAGCTACACTTGGTGGTCAGGTTAGGCTAGCTCAAGGAATTATTTGAGGAGAGGGGAATCCTATAGACCTTCACATGTGTTTGAAGAACATTAAGGTCCTAGAGAGGATCAGGGGCATAGACTAAGCTAGTCTATCCTAGCCTCCCCATCAGATTGGTATCAGAGCCTCTTAAGGGTTGGGAAGTGAATAGTGGATGTTTCAACCATCAGAAGAATCAGTTGGATCATCACAAAAGTAGAAAATGGTGACTAATGTAGAGCTTGCTAAGAAGGTGCAAAATCAGGAGGAAGCTAATAGACTCCTACAGGAAAGATTGATACAAATGGAGCAACTCTTGGATGATGTCTATTGGTGTTCTTTTTCCCCAAAGGTCAAATTGGCATTAGGATTGATAGGGCTAGTGTCACATTTACTCAACACTCCAAATCCAACAAGGAAAAAGGCCAACTGACAAGGATCAAAGAGAGATCCTTCTACACTTTGAGCTCCACATCACTTAGGTGGGTATACCTCATCTGCACACACATACAACTTATGTCACACTACAGGCCTATAGGTAACTGACTATGGAATGGTTCTCAAACCCTTTTAGGTATCCTGTACCTCAATGAAACCAAGATCTCATGCAATAGCCCTACTTGCATAGAGTGAGTATGAAAACTAGAGACCTATCCTAACAACATGAAAGGGAAAGGGTGGAACTGAATGTAAATGATTTAATGATGGGTTTGAAAGGTTCCCTAAGATACCCTAAGTCTCTCATTGACTAGTGCCTTATCCAAAGGGCCAAAAAGTCAAATACCCTACTGCAATAGATAGCTATGAAACAAGAAAGCAATAAATTCAATGTGTTGATGCCTAACATCAATCACAAACCATGAACAAACCTCACTTCAACAACCCACCTATGTATTCAAATATGTTATTACCCATGCAAAGGATTTTAACCCTCCCCTTAGAAGAGACCTATAAATAGATAATAGATTAACCAGCATCCACTGGAAGACAAGCATGACATATCTTTGACACCTCAGCTCATACATACATGAAAACTAATCCTGAACCAGTTATCTCTGTGAAGACAACTTTATTGCAGACACATAGGAATTACAATAGAAAAATCAAACACCCTTGATGTATGATTAATGAATGCAGAATTCAAATGGAGATAGCTTGGTAACAGTAAGAATAAATTGAGTCCTCATACATAAGACAAATCAATTACAATATGTATAAAATTGTCTGAACCAACAAAGGAAGAAAGAACACCCTATATGTAGAGAGAAGGAGAAAATCTGTAGGACAAAACCTTTCATGGAACCAATATAATGGACATCCAGAATTGTGGAACCCTTACAAAAATAAAAAACTAACTACTTATACCCCTAGTCACCTTGGAATCCTCAAAGAGGATGCATCAAGCTTCGGGTGACTAGGGTTAGGGTTTCAACTACCCAACCAATCAAAATACAACAAAAGTTATTGTAGGGGAAGAAACACAGGAAACCCAGAGAAAATGAATCTCAGACAAATCTGCCATCATCAAAATCTGTGAGAACAGTACATAACACCAAGGAATTGCCATGAAAACCAGTCAAATCGGCCACCTGCAAACACACCTTGAGCACAAAACCACACTTCTCCTAGTACAAGACATCATGCCACTGACCATAGAGACCCTCAGATCAATCTGCAACAACTAGCACCACCAAACCAATCAAAATTGGCTGCTAAAACCATAAATTTTGGTACCTCCTGTCGCTGGAAACCCCATTCAAAACTTTAAATTCAAACCACAACGGTCACATCAAAAATTTTAAAATGCAACCGTAGCTCTTTTCCTTTTCCTGGTAGATTAGACGGGGGGCAAGATCTCCATTTATCTTTAAAAATGACCGCGGGACCCAAGACAGTCAGCCGCCACCAAGACAACAACCCGACGAATAAGAAAACAACACATCAGTGACAATTGGCACAAATGACCCACCGAGCAGGCTTTCCATCTTTAGTGAAGATCGATGGCTGTTGCTACACTGCTGACTTATCCATCATGCAACTTACCCTTACGGTGTAATGACAGCCAAGAGATCAGATGGCACTTTAACCTCTTTACAAACTGGCAACCCCACTAACACAACACAGTCAGCAACACGCGGACCACTGAAAAGCCCCCACATCATCTCTGTCTGACACCGGGACCACCGCCATGAAGCACATAGCCAAAAGTGAATCAACAACTATCGCTAAAGTGCTGACTTATCTAGCGCACATCTTGACCTTGCGATAAAGTGAGAGCCGTAAGATTAAGCGGGTCTTTAACTATTTGTCAGATTGAAAACCTTAGGTCCCACTAACACATCCCTGTCAGCAAACCCTTCAACCAATCAGAAGAAAGCCACATCATTAAATATGACACAGGTCCCACTTGTCTTTATCCTTCACTAGCTATTCTGACAACCTCCACCTATACACTAACACAACCAATGAGCAAGGTCCACAATGATGTGACATGGAAATGGACCCACATTGACGCTTCTTTAGGGAACTCATCGGACGACCATCATTAAAGCTTTATGTTAAAACCCATGCATCTTCCCTTAGTGATATAGTGACGATCATTGATTTTGCTCACTCGTTAGCAAGTCAATAGGGAAGGAAGAAAGGGCCCGCCAAGATAGATGGCACACGGTCATGAATTCACATGTCAGAGACCTTTGACACCAAACAATCTTGTGAACAAGTGACAACCACAATTTTAAAGGACTGAAGACTTAGGAAAAATTAACATCATAGGGACTTAGGACTTTAGGAAATAATTAAAGGGGACCCCACCTGACACAAAAAACCTAACCACGAAGATGGTAAAGTGGTGACTTTTAATTAACACATGTAGGTAACAATGAAAAACAACTGGGCTAGGAATTTTTCCACCCAATGGCCAGTTTTTGAAAATTTGACAAGGGGTTTCAGCCAAAGACACAAAAGAAATTGCAGAGACCAAAGGACAATGAATAAGGTCATGAAATTTTGCAAAGATAGACCATTTTCTAAGGAATTTAGTTGTGACATGAAAATGGGCTAACAGTGGCTCTTTCAGGGGATGCATGCCTCTTGTAGGCATGGCAAGAATTTAGATCTCTAGGAAAAGTAGACCACCCACAGGAAAAGGGCACAAAGACCTCAAAAAACATAGGGAACATACTAGGGAAATAGGAAGGGAAAACCCACAACAGGAAAGGAAAAACTGTACAAAGTACATTTTTACAAAAAACCTACAGCATCCAACCTGAGTTAGTCTTTGCCTCCGTCAAAATTTGGTTTTCATTTCTTCCTTCATGAGGCACACCAGATATTTTATTTTCAGTTGTTTCACTAGGCATGTCAACATTTCCAACCATCCTATCCGACAGAACAAAGTAACTATCTTCATAGTGCATGTAAAAAGTTTTGGCACTCCCTTCATTTTGCTCACTATGAAGAAAAGACTCATCATACCTATGAACAGTACCATCAAATAAAAACCTATTCTTTTCTACTGATTCATGTATGCTATCAATTGGAAACACAAAAAACTCATACTCTGCCTACTGAAAGGCTTCATTTATACCCTGACCTTGCATTTCCACGAGTGTAACCGGCTGGGACTCAGATGAATAGTCAAACTCATGTTCACAAATGTGATTATTACCAAATTTTGCAACTATTCCACAACCTTCTGATGAATAGGATGCAATATCATCACTTAAAACTTTATCACAGATGGAAAAAGAAGAACATCCTGACCCAAATGAATCTGAAATCTCCACATGTTCTTTAAACAAAGGATTGACAACTTCATGCAATACACCTTGTTGAACATCATGACAAAAAATGGACTGATAATCATCAAACTCTTCATTATATAAAGCATTGGGGAACACTTTAAGTTCACTACCCATTTCAACCTCATGGAGACTTACAACATATGAAGAAAAGTTAGAACAACATGAAGATTCACAGTCATCATCACCTACCAAACATGTAGTATCCATGATTATGCCCTTGTTATCCAAAAGAAACCCATCATATAACACTTTCTTCAAATCTTCATGTTCTACCTCACTAATATCATAATTAATTATTATTTCTTTGTCTTCATACCTTGAGGATGAATCACCCTCAACATCTTCACTGTCCAAAGAATGTTCACTTCCATCATCACTTTCTTCTTCCCATGTTGCATCTGACTCATATGGAGACACCACAACCTCACTGTCTTCATCACTCCAATTATCAACACTTAAGGACATAACCCCAAGTGCACCATCAAGCCCAAGGCTGTCATCACTAAGTATCCAATCTCTGATACATATATAATACTCTTCCCACAATGCGTTTGACCAACTAGTTGACTCATGAAAACAAAGATCCAAGATAAACCAATGAACTTAGATTCTAAAAACTCAACATCATCAGGAAGCTCATTATATACATCCCAAAATCTATCATAGAAAAGAGATATGGATAGATCCTTTCTACATCCTACTTTCAATCTCATCAATGACATGCAATCCCTAAGGATGCCTTGCTCAAGGAATGCAAGCTCCTCATCAAGCTTACCCATCAAACTTAATGCAATACTTCCATACAATTTTGCAGAGATGCAATTGAAAACTTGAAGTATGCAAACCTCTACTCACACCTTATCCTTTTCTTAGTGCTTGATCACTTAATAAGGAAACATCTGGACCTTGAAAAGTACCTGAGAGTTTTGTAGTAGAAGACTTTGTTGACTAGAAGGAAAGGTAGATCTAGAGCTCACCCTGAAGCTCCATCAAATTCTTTGTTGTGTAGAGTCACCACCTCCTTGGAGAGGAAAGTAATGCACTTGTTCTTGTTTCTTCTTCCAATCAACACAAAACTCCACCAAGTAGACACACACTGTTTATCAGCAAATGCACCGATCAAACAGAGAAATCAGAGCTGCCACTCAACACATAGTGAGAAGATTTTACAAATGTGTTTTTTTATATCTGACTCTGTGATCATTTAACCAGACTCTAGGATGATCCAGCCAAGTAAGGAAGCTTGATGTCTTTTACTTCTTCCCCAACAGAGTCACCATCTTGTTGGTGTTCTTTTTCCCCAAAGGTCAGATTGGCATTAGGATTGATAGGGCTAGTGTCACATTCACTCAACACTCCAAATCCAACAAGGAAAAAGGCAAACTAACAAGGATCAAAGAGAGATCCTTCTACACTTTGAGCTCCACATCACTCAGGCAGGTATACCTCATCTGCACACACATACAACTTATGTCACACTACAGGCCTGTAGGTAACTGACTATGGAATGGTTCTCAAACCCTTGTAGGTATCTTGTACCTCAATGAAACCGAGATCTCGTGCAATAGCCCTACTTATATAGAGTGAGTATGAAAACTAGAGACCTATCCTAACAACATAAAAAGGAAAGGGTGGAACTAAATGTAAATGATTTAATGATGGGTTTGAAAGGTTCCTTGAGATACCCTAAGTCTCTCATAGACTAGTGCCTTATCCAAAGGGCCACAGAGTCAAATACCCTACTGCAATAGATAGCTATGAAACAAGAAAGCAATAAATTCAATGTGTTGATGCCTAACATCAATCACAAACCATGAACAAACCTCACTTCAACAACCCACCTATGTATTCAAATATGTTATTACCCATCCAAAGGATTTTAACCCTCCCCTTAGAAGAGACCTATAAATAGATAATACATTAACCAACATCCACTGGAAGACAAGCATGACATATCTTTGACACCTCAGCTCATACATACATGAAAACTAATCCTGAACCAGTTATCTCTGCGAAGACAACTCTATTGCAGACACATAGGAATTACAATAGAAAAATCAAACACCCTTGATGTATGATTAATGAATTCAGAATTCAAATGGAGATAGCTTGGTAACAGTAAGAATAAATTGAGTCCTCATACATAAGACAAATCAATTACAATATGTATAAAATTCTCTGAACCAACAAAGGAAGAAAGAACACCTATATGCAGAGAGAAGGAGAAAATCTATAGGACAGATCCTTTCATGGAACCAATATAATGGACATCTAGAATTGTGGAACCCTTACAAAAATTAAAAAACTAACTACTTATACCCCTAGTCACCTTGGAATCCTCAACGAGGATGCATCAAGCTTCAGGTGACTAGGGTTAGGGTTTCAACTACCCAACCAATCAAAATACAACAAAAGTTATTGTAGGGGAAGAAACATAGGAAACTCAGAGAAAATGAATCTCAGACAGATCTACCATCATCAAAATCTGTGAGAACAGTATAGAACACCAAGGAATTGCCATGAAAACTAGTCAAATCAGCCACCTGCAAACACACCTCAAGCAAAAAACCACACTTCTCTTGGTATAAGACATCATGCCACTGACCACAAAGACCCTTGGATCAGTCTTCAACAACCAGCACCACCAAACCAATCAAAATCAGCTGCTAAAACCATAAATTTTGGTACCTCCTGTCGCTGGAAACCCCATTCAAAAATTCAAATTCAAACCGCAATGGTCATGTCAAAAATTTTAAAACACAACCGTAGATCTTTTCCTTTTCCCAACAGATCGGATGACAAGCGAGATCTCCATTTATCTTTAAAAATGACCGCGGGACCCAAGACAGTTAGCCACCACTAAGACAACAACCTGGTGAATAAGAAAATAGAACATCAGTGACAACTGGCACAAAGGACCCACCGAGCAGGCTTTCCATCTTTAGTGAAGATTGATGGCTATTGCTACATCACTGACTTATCCATCATGGAGCTTACCCTTGTAGTGTAACGACAACCAAGAGATCACGCGACACTTTAACCTCTTTACAAACTGGCAGCCACACTAACACAACACAGTCAGCAACATGTTGACCACTGAAAATCCCCCACATCATCTCTGTCTAACACTAGGACCACCGCCACGAAGCACATAGCCAAAAGTGAATCGATGACTATCACTAAAGTGCTGACTTATCTAGTGCGCATCTAGACCTTACGGTAAAGTGAGAGCCATAAGATTAAGTGGGTCTTTAACTATCTGTCAGGCCGAAAACCTTAGGTCCCATTGACACATCCCCATCAGCAAACCCTTCAACCAATCAGAAGAAAGCCACGTCATTAAATCTGACACAGGTCCCACTTCTCTTTATCCTTCATGAGCTATTCTAATAGCCTCCACCTGTACACTGACACATCCAATGAGCAAGGTCCACAGTGGTGTGACATGGCAATGGACCCACATTGACCCTTCTTTAGGGAATGCATCAGATAGCCATCATTAAAGCATTATGTTAAAACCTGCGCATCTTCCCTCAGTGGTATAGCGATGATCGTTGATTCTACTCACTCATTAGCAAGTCAAAAAGCAAGGAAGACAAGGTCCATCGGGACAGATGGCACACGGTCATGAATTCGCATGTCAGAGACCTCTGACACCAAATAGTCTTGCGAACAAGTGATAGCCACAAGTTTAAAGGCTTGAAGACTTAGGAAAAATTAACAGCATAGGGACTTAGGACTTTAGGAAATAATTAAAGGGGACTCTGCCCAACACAAAAAACCTAACTGCGAAGATGGTAAAGTGGTGACTTTTAATTAACACATGCGGTAAAAAGGTTTTAAATCACCAAAAAGGTAACGATGAAAAAGAATTGGGCTAGGGCACATTTTGAATTTTTCCACCCAACGACCAATTTTTGAAAATTTGACAAGGGGTTTCAGCCAGAGACACAAAAGCAAAGACCAAAGGACAATGAATAAGGTCATGAAATTTTGCAAAAATAGACCATTTTCTAAGGAATTTAGCTGTGACATGAAAATGGGCTAACAATGTCCAAGCAAAATTAGAAAAGTTGAAAGATAGAATGGAGGAGCAGGATGCCAAAGGGAAGGAGAAAACCATTGATGATGATGTACCTACACCTGATCCTCCAACTCAAGATGAGCAATTTCTTAAAGACCTGAAGGCTATCATAGGCAAGGTTCTTGAAGGTGTCCCATTTCTGACTAGCAGGATGGATACAAAGCTTGTGATGCAATGGATTGAAGGCATGGAGAATCACTTTGAGTGTGAAGAGATCTCAGAGGCACAGAAGGTCAAAGTGGCCAAGTCTATATTGAGAGGACAAGCCTTAACCTGGTGGAACTACTTGCAAGGTGAAAGAGAGAAAGAGGGAAAGAACCCAATCTCTAATTGGAAAGAAATGGTCAACAAAGTGAAGGAAGCATACCTACCAGTAGATTATGAAATCTAGCAGCATAGGAGGAGATTGAATCTTAGACAAAAGGAGATGGATGTAGCCACCTACACTGAAGAGTTCCACAAGTTGAGATTGAGATCCAAGATCAAAGAAGAAGAAAGCATTAAAGTGGCAAGGTATCTAAGTGGTTTGAAATGGAGCATACTAGAGGAAATGAGTTTTTTTACTCCCACCATAGTACTTGGATGTCAGTAGATGGCACAAAAGCTTGAAGAGAAATAAAGAAGAAAGCAAGAACCTAACTCCAAGAACAAGGGAAGAGGTAGAGACTCTAGAGGGGGTCAAAGAGGAGGTTCTGGTAGAGGGGGTGATTCAAGAAGCCAAGGAGAGAGAAAAGTCTTGGAACAAAGTTTAGAAATCAGTACAAGAGGATCTTATGGTAGAGGAAGAGGTTCCCAAGGAAACAAAGGAAGAGGAGAAGGAAGAAGTAGCTCCTACTTTGCCACCATGAAGTGCTATCAGTGTGGACAGCTTGGACACCCTACCTATAGGTGTCCTGATACACCATCAGCCTCAATTAATGAGAAGAGGGTAGCCTATACCCAAGAAGACAGTAGCAACTCATGCACTAATGAAGTCAGCAAGTTAGAATAAAAAATGGGTGAGAACTTGATGTTCAAGAGGGTACTTATAAGGTAGCCTAATCAAGGTGAACCCAAGCAAAGGAGGGATCTTTTTAGAGTTAGGCGCAAGATACAAGGAAAAATATGCAAGGTTATAGTACATTTAGGGTCTACTGATAACATTATAGTAGAGGAAGTAGTAAAGAAGCTTAAACTCACAAAGGTTCCCCATGCAAATCCATACAAGGTGACTTGGTTGAACCAGGAGCAAAGTGTGCTAGTTAATGAGTAGACATGGGTAGAGTTTTCCATTGGAGGCTATAAAGACAAAGTTCTTTGTGATGTCTTTCCCATGGATGCGTGCCATCTTCTATTGGGGAGACCATGGCAATTTGATAGGAAGGTGATCTATGATGGAGAAGAGAACTCCATTTCTTTCAAGAAAGATGGAAGAACATTCAAAATTCAGTCCATAACTAAGAATGAAGAAGGTACTTCTAGAACACCTAGTATGTTGCTTAGTAGTGGTAAAGAGTTCTTACATGCACTACAAGATGAGGAGACCATAGGATGTGCTATCATGGTGAAGCCAAAGGAGGAGGACAAGAAGTTGCAAGCTGAAACACCATTGGAAGTGCAGCAAATGCTGGAAGAATTCAGAGATATAGTAAGTGATGGAACTCTTGCCACCTTACCTCCAAGAAGAGCTATAAGTCATCAAATTAACTTTGTACCTGGTGCATCTCTAACTAACAAAGCAACCTACAAGCTTACCCTGGACCAGAATAAGGAAGTGGCAAGACAAGTGCAAGAGTTATTGGATCAAGGGCTGATCAAGAAAAGTATTAGTCCATGTGTAGTCCCAGTGGTCTTAGCATCCAAGAAAGGAGGAAAATGGAGACTTTGCATAGATTCTAGGGCTATCAATAGGATCACTATCAGGTATAGGTTCCCAATACCAAGAATAGAAGATTTGATGGATTGTTTAGGAGGTGCTATGTACTTCACCAAGCTGGATTTAAAGAGTGGTTATCACCAAATTAGAATCAAGGAAGGTGATGAGTGGAAGACTGCTTTTAAAACCATAGATGGATTGTATGAATGGCTTGTAATGCCATTTTGGCTTACCAATGCCCCAAGCACCTTCATGAGGTTAATGAATGAGGTCTTGAAGGACTTCACATGAAGATTTGTAGTGGTGTATCTGGATGATATACTCATCTATAGAAAAATAAAAGTAGAGCATCTTGAGCACTTAAGGTTGGTTATGAAGAAGCTACATGAAGAGAAATTAGCCATCAATCTGGAAAAGTGTGAGTTCATGCAGCAAGAGCTGGTTTACTTAGGATTTGTGGTGTCCAAGGGTACTCTAAAAATGGACCCAAGCAAGGTGGAGGCAATCTTGAATTGCCCTGCCCCTAAAATAGGGACTGAAGTTAGAATTTTTCATGGCTTGGCACAATTTTATAGAAAGTTTGTGAGGAAATTTAGTGGGATATGTGCACCAGTGCTTGACACCATCAAAGGAGGACTGAAAACAAAGTTCAAATGGACTGAGGCAGCTGAGAAAGCATTCCAAACATTGAAGCAAGAGGTAGCTACCAAACCAATTTTACTCTTACCTACTTTTGATAAGTTGTTCACCATTGAATGTGATGCAAGTGCTGTAGTAGTAGGGGCTGGATTGAGTTAGGAAGGAAGGCCTATGGCATTCTTTAGTGAAAAAATCAATGAGGCAAAGAAGAAGTATTCAGCTTATGACTTGGAGTTGTATGCATTGGTACAATCTCTCAAGAAGTGGAAGCATTACCTTTTGCCAAAAGAATTTGTTGTCTTTACTGATAATTAGGCTTTAAGATACATAAACACTTAGGAGAAGCTTAGTAATAGGCACTTGAAGTGGATGGAGTATCTCCAATCCTTTACCTTCACAATCAAGCACAAGAAAGGGCAGCTTAACAAGGTAGCAGATGCCTTGAGTAGGAAGTTATTGACTGTCCAAGAGGTATAGCTGCAAAGAATTGGAATAGTAGGTTTTAAAGACTTATATGAGGAGGATGAAGACTTCTCACAAGCCTACAAGGTGTTCCTAGAGTTTGAGAACCATTTCCATGGTGAGTTTGTAGATTACACCCTTCAAAATGGATTGTTGTTTAAAGGTAATCAACTTTGTCTACCTAGAGGATCCATGAGGGAAAATTTGATTGAAGAGAAGCATAATGGCAGTCTTAGTGGTCATTTTGGCATCAACAAGACATTGGAGTTAGTATAGAGATACTATTTTTGGCCTAAGCTAGCAAGGGATGTCAGGAGGTATGTAGAGCAATTTGGAGTATGTCAAAGAGCTAAAGGAGGTTCAAGCAATGCAGGACTCTATCAAACTCTACCAATTCCAAATAGGCCTTGGGAGTGTCTAAGTATGGACTTTGTGGTTGGACTCCCTAAAATCAAATCAGGTATGGATAGCATCTATGTTGTAGTAGATAGGTTTTCTAAAATGAGTCATTTCATTCCTTGCAAAACTACTCATGATGCAAGCTATGTAGCACATCTCTTTTTCAAGGAGATAGTTAGGATCCATGGACTCCCTTTGAGTATTGTGTTAGATAGGGACATCAAGTTCATGGGCCATTTTTGGCAAACCTTATGGAAAAGGTTGGGAACTAATCTCTCTTTCATTTCAACATACCATCCTCAAACTAATGGTCAAACTGAGGTCATCAACAGGGTGCTTGGCAAATTTCTAAGGTGTTTGACAAAGGAGTATGGGTAGACTTGGGATCTTGTTATATCTCAGGCTGAATATGCTTACAATGATAATGTAAACAGGACCACAGGAAGAAGTCCTTTTGAGATAGTCTATGGAAGACACCCTAGAGGAGTGTGTGAGTTAAGAGACTTAGGTTCTATGGATTTGAAGAGTGGACAAGCTGAAGATTTCACTCAAACCATCAAGGAGGTGCAAGAGCAGGTGAAGAAGTCTATTTTGGAATCCACTCATAAACTCAAGGCTAAAGTGGATGAAAAGAGGAAAGAAGTACAATTTTAGATTGGGGACTATGTCATAGTCCATCTTAACAAAGAAAGGATGCAAAAAGGCATGCCCACTAAGCTATAGATGAGGAGAGTAGGCCCATGCAATATTCATGCCAAATATGGAGAGAATGCCTACAAAGTGGACTTACCATCAAACTTAGCCATCTCACTAATGTTTAATGTTGCAGACTTGATCAGATTCAAAGGAGATATCAGTTAGCAAGGTACAGCTCCACCAAAGGTACTGCAAGACATAGACACCAATGCATTGCCCAAGAAGAAGCTAGCCCAAGTAGAGAAGGTTTTGGAATCCAGAGTGAAGAAGACTAAAAGGAATAACTTTTACATGGAGCACATAATCAAATGGAAGGATCAGTCTAAATCTAAAGCCACCTGGATTGAGGAAGGATAGTTCAAGAGGTTTGGTATTGATTTGGCTCTTCTTGACCCCAAAGTGCCTTAGCTATGCTAGGGGGGAGTATGGTGTAGGAGCACCCTTCCAAGGGATCCCACCAATCATTTCAATTATGAAAAAAACTTCTTCAATGAAGGTTGTAAGTAAAATAAGAGTGTTGGACTCATTTGTGTGTGTAGGCCTAAGTAGAGGGCTTAGTTTTTGTTGTGTCTTTCCTTACTTGGCTGTACAGTGACTCAGGACATGTTAGTATCCTGAGGTCACTTCTTTTCTAGGATTAATAAGTCTAAGTATAGAAGGTTAGGAGAGTTGTTTTGATTATTCAAGCATGTAAAAGACCTTAGAAAGGTCTTAGGAATGAAGAGAGCAAAAAGTTGCTCGAGCAAGAAAAATTGCTCTAAAAGTTGCTAGCAACTTTTCAAAAGTTTCTTAGCGACTTTTCTTTTGTAATGAATAAACCTCACCAAGGAGGCTCCTAACCCTAAATAGGCTCTAATATCAAGGAGAAGCCTAGATTAGGTTTGAAAAACCCTAATGACAAGGTTGGCAATTAGAATGTATGGCAAATGTACGGAAACATCAGACTGTGTATGCAAGAATTGTGTTTGACAGTTAATATAATGGCTTGAAGTGTTGGAATAGTGTGTTTTTGTTGATATCTTAGGCTTGTGTAATTATATTGTGTTTCTTTTACTTCATCCATCAATTTCTAGTTTAGGTTTTTCTTGTTCATTTTGTATTTCTTAAGTTTGATAGACTTAACAGTCCACTATTCAATTTGGAAGAAATGATGAAGTAGGGCCTATAGCTCCTATCCCCACCATGGTAAATCCATGGAAATTTGGGATTAGGTAGTGTAGACCCTACCCTATATATCTATGCAATTAGGGGCCCAAAATGTAGGTGCAAGCATGTGCTAGACAAAGCCCTAGGCGAGTTTAGCAGAGCTCAGCTAGGAGCAAGCAGCAGTGCAAGAGCTCAAGCAGATAGAGGAGTGGGTTTCAAGGAAAGCCCTTTTAAGGGAAGAAAGTGACATGAAAAAAAGCTCAAGTTTGTAGAGGAGGGAGATTGAACAATCTAGGAGTGGTGCTTTTGCAAACAATTTAGCACTGTTTCTTTGAGAGGCTTAAAAAGCCCTAGAAACCCTCACTTTTAGAGGAAGCACTGTACGGACAAATGGGGGCCCAAGACCTCAAAAATATTTGAGGGTTAGGAATTTTAAATGAAGTGATTATTGAACATAAATTTTGATTATGTGAAGAAGAAGAGTTAAAGTCCCTACAAACCTAGAGGGAGGCCTAATTGGGCTTTGCTAGTAGCCCTATTTTGTGAAGGAACCCTACAATCGGGTAGAGACCCATCTTTGCCATCACCTTGGATATGTTTGTTATGGTGTAAAAACACCCTAAAACTCACCAAATTCTATGTTAGAGTTTGGGAAAGATTTGGAAGCCTAAAAGACCCTTATAGGCCTTTGTAAGGGATTAAGCTAAGAAGGAGTGCTTGATAGGTTGTAAGATGAAAAAGCTACACTTGGTGGTCAGGTTAGGCTAGGTTAGGGAATTCTCTGAGAAGAGGGGAATCCTATAGACCTTCACAGGTGTCTGAAGAACACTAAGATCCTAGAGGGGATCAGGGGCATAGACTAAGCTAGTCTATCCTAGCCTCCCCATCAAAATGTAGAACCATTTGTAGGCATTCACATAATGTCATCTTGACTTCTATTATGTGCATGGTAATCCATAAATTATGCCAAGCTAGTGCACCTAAATAATCATTGAAGATGTGGAATAAGGGGAATGTACCAAAGACTCTTGTGAGACACCTTTTTTGTTATTTGATCTGACCGATATCTACTAGTATGACAAATAGGGCATTTTGTTGCAAATTCATCTTGTTTATGATATAGAATGTGATCATTGGGACATGCATGTATTCTCTAATATTTCATTCCAATTTGATTCATAATGGTAGATAATTCTCGGTACGAATGAGGCAAAATATTTGATGGTGGTAAGAAAAACTCACCTATCAACCTACAACAAATATGAATTGTTAATATAATGAATCGTAATGGTATGCTAACATTTAAGATGACAAAAATGACATACCTTAGCATACATGACATTTCTACATTGGATAAACCATTCATAACCTTGAAGTTCACCAACAACACTATAGCGAAGAGAAGAGTTGTTTGGGAGCCTTGGTATAGGGGCTCGTATGCCTTCTCAATTATAGCTATATCAAGACCATCTTCATCATCATTATTAGATGTGCTAGTACCATCATCATGATCATCTTGATCAGCTATGCCAATACCATCTTCAATCATGTCCTCTGCCACAAGATCATCTTCTTCCATGGAAGCATTATCGTCAGCTTGGATATTCACACCTCCATGTTCCTCCAATTGGAAATCCACATTCACCAATTGACGAAAATCATGCCCCCTTCAATGTGACCATATTGCCTACAATGACTTTGGGTTGTTTTGATTAGAATTCTTTGATTCTTTAAGCCCTTGCACTTTTTGCAAGGACAATAACATTTTTCAATGTCTTTTCTTTGGAACTAAGACCACAATCTAGCAAGTGTCTTGTTATTTTGTTCTGGGTTCATATTGCCAGGTGTGGACTTTCTTCATGGGCTATAAATATACAAAATATAAACATACAAACATTAGTAGTATCTTGTATATAATTAAAAAAAAATATTATAATATTATACATTTTACAAATACACACACAAATCATGCTCACTAGACCATGAAATATTGAAAAGGATAAGTATTTTGGAGTTATTATTATTTTGGGAGTTACACAAATCTCCTCATAGACTACTGAATTAGAGATTATAGAGAATATATTCTGGAGTTGTACAGTCACATTGTCTAGTCTGTAAAGATATATAATATATTTTTGCAAAAGAAACTTGCAATTGAAGATAATAATACATTAGAATTTGGCATTTTAGTGGAGGTCATTCCATACCTAGTACAAATTATTTCCTCTAAAGCTTCCAGATGGCCTTTCTCTGGGAGCTGCATTAAGGCATTCAATTGAGCATTAATGCATTAATGCCCATCTATATCTAGGTTTGCATCACACATGCTTAAGGAAAAAGTTCCTAATACAACTGAAGAGAGTAATTAATATGGAAATTGAATCAAATGTAAGCAACATATGGCATTAATTTTCAAAGAAAGTGAGAATTTAAAAGTATTGGAAAAATGTAGTGTACAAGCAATGATAGTGCGCCATGGGAAGTCACAATAAGTATGAACCCATAGAGGATTTTCATTGTTTCCTAAAAGATCATTTTCAGAGTGAGATTTAGCTACATAAAGGTGAAGCCATGACATACAAAATGTAAGAGAACCTCAAATTTTCTGACATATAATGCTATCATGTCAAAAGGACAACAAAGTGTAGTTTTTAGAACAATGGAACAACCATCTCTCTTAAAAGGAACAACCATCATGTTATAGAGTTATTGACTATGGCCATTATCATGAGATCATAGGGTAAAACACATATATCTATTGGAAATTGCAATTGAAGCAATTGTTGTATTGTCATTGATGTCAAACCTTAACTGGTAAGACTATTGCTACTTAGGAAAGTACTATATCTATTGTGAGAAGGGAAAGAAAGGATGGTAACAATAGCACCTAGGGAAAGGTTGAGTTATCTTGATACTACAAAATGTACTTAACTATGTTGCACAATGATGGGACAATGTATTATTTATCTTAGTAAGAGTGAAGACTAAACTGGTAGGCTTAACTGGGCAAAAATGAAGAAATCATGTTTAAGCCGAGTTATGTTAGTGTCGACCAAGTTAGTATATGCCGAGCAAAAATCTAGTGTTGACCGAGTATTAGTTATTTGCTGAGGAAGACAGTATATGCCGAGGAAATAGTTTTAGTAGTGACTGAGCGTTTTACATGAAGACCGAGTGGATGATCACAGTATTGACCGAGAATCAACATTTTTATATTTGAAGAGAATTCAAATTTGGAGCCGACATTGTTGAATTCTTGGATTATGTAAAGCATGTTGACTTTATTTATTGATTGTATGGAAGCATTTAATGCTTTGTAAAACATTTTATTGTAAATCTTTATGAGATTTGAGATGATTCTAGAAAAGGAGATGAAGAACATGAAGCAGGTAGATTCAATGAATTTGACCTAACCCTAAGATCTACGAAGGAGATTAAGCAACAAAAGATAAGTTAACCTAACAGAGAAAATTATTAAGGGAACCTAAACATGAGGTATGAGAATGCATGGGTGAAGTAGATGCTAGAAGAATAGTAAGTTTTACTGACTATATAAGCAAAAAGGCTGAAGGAGAAGTGTGGTGATCACTTGAAGAAAAGTTTCGAGTAGACAAAGATGGAGATGGAAAAGTTTCAAAGTCAGTAAACCAGCATTTGTGCACAGAATTGGATTTGATATTTGAAAAGTGAGTTGTATGTTTCTCAGATCAATACTGCTACTACTTTCTAACCATTGTAACAGTCAAAATCCTTTTAATAGAGGTTGACTTAACAGTCATATGTTAAATCCTTTGAACAAGGTTGCATTCTAATGGAGTGTATGTAAGTCCTATAACAAGGCTCACTTTTAACAAGGTTATTGAAATCCTTTAACCGGGTCACACCTGACAATGTGTATTGTAACCTTTGATAGGGTTGGCTTTTAACTGAGCTCACTTCAGAAGAGTGAAAATAATAGTAGCATGTTACAAAGTGGTTTTTCCCATATTGGGTTTCCACTATAAATCCTGGTGTCAATACTTGTGTGAATGTTTTGGTTTGAACATTTATTTGTTTTACAAGTTAGTTATAGTTGGGTAGTGGACTGCAATGTTATATGTTTCTATTATTGAATCAGTGATGACCGAGTTTGTTTTGGTTGCTTGATCTGATTTAAGAAAATTTTTTGAAGTTATTTTATACGTTAGGACCTGAGAACAACTGATTCACCCCCCCTCTCTGTTGTTCTAAATCATATTAACACTATCTACTATTAATGAACAATTTATTCTATAGAGATTATTTTGAATTCTATGCTCATGTGAAAAGGAAATGTCACTCAGTTTAAAGTCCTAATAGAATAAATACAATAAGAAGATATTGACATATCATGCCTTATATCATAACCAATCACAATAAGAAGATGGAACAACCATAAGGTACAAGCATGTGTAAGTCATTGTAATCAGTGGAGATATGTTAAAGGTTAAGTACAATAGTAGAGCACAACCATGATACAATTAATGAAAGTTCCATAAAACACCATGATATTTATAATCAATCATAGAGAAAAGAAACAATGACACAAATTATTTGTATTTTAGTGCCACCAAATACTTTCCAAATAGTCATCAATGTATTAAAGCATTCAAAAGTATAGGATAGCAAGGTGCTTCAATACATAGCTATAGTGATCAAAATAGTATTTTACAATATCATGAAGTAAACAAATGCAATGTTTCAAAATAAGGAAAACTAAAACAACAAATGAAAAGCATTGTCATTAAACACAACATAAAAGGCATCTTTGACATTGAGCCCTCAAAGAACAGGTTTGATGTTTTCATGTTTTTAAATTTAACAAGGTTTATATTTTCATCATGAATACATGAAAACAAGCACAAAGGATCGCAATAAGTAATGTCTAATATAAAGAAACACAATGACTATCAACATCAAAGTGGTGGTGTAGGAACCCAAACATCATCTAAAGATAATTTGTCATGTTCTCTTTCCTCTGCACTTTTATAGGATATTGAACATGAAAGAAAAAGAAGTGAGAACCTCAAGGTAATGGATGAGGATGATAGTGACAAGGTAGTTGAAATAAAGGCTACTCATTTTGAGGAGTCGATGAAATATGATCGAAGAAGTGTCAGCGATGCTGATATTCGAAAGTATCAAGCCTTTTCAAAAACACTACAACAATCTCGAGGCTTTGGTTCTGAATTTCAATTTCCAGATAGACTTGATGGTGGTTCTGCTAGTGCTTTGGATGTATTTTCTACAACAAATAATAAAGATGACGATGACTTATACAGGTTGCACATCCACATCCACATCTGATATAAAATTTATTATTATAAAGTCTTTTTATGGAAAGCTATTTTACATTAGTCTATATTATTCTGAAGCCTTGTTATAATTTTTTTTTTTATATTAATCCTTATAATTAGTTAGAAAATATTCTTCTTTATTTCTAAATTCATGAATGATTCTATTTTTCTGCAATAAATAGCATACGTAACAGACAAACATGAAATCAGCAACAAATATCTACCTTATGCTTTTACTACTAAGTCTTTGTTTGTCGAACATACTGATTATAAGTACTTGAGGTATCAAGTTATTGATACATCCCTAGTATTTTCATGCATTTAATCTTATAAAATCATCAATTCTTAAGCATTAAGCATAGTAATAGGTCAATCTTCATTTAATTGCAAAAATAAAATACCAATGAAGAAAGTAATGAGAAGCAAATAATAGATATTGTTAACATAGGTTGAGGCCAATCTCATCCTTCGATTATAAGAAGGATTTCCAAGCTCCTATTTAAAAATAATAGATGTTATTGAGATAAGCGGAAGCCAATCTCATCCTTTCTCTTGTGATCTTATATCATAGGATTTCAAAGCTCCTATTTGAGAATAATAGTCATTATAGACACATAATTTGAAGCTAGTTCTTCCTTGCTCTTATGATCTTATATCAAGGATTTCCTATGCTACTTTATTCAAATTGGATAGTATTATCACTTGATATTCATACCTTCTCGATAAAAAGAAGTGTATCACTAGATACCTAGTGACAAAATTCACCCTCTCCTGGTTTTAGATTGAGGCCAAGCAACACCAAGCTTTTAGAGGGATAAGGTTTAGTATCCATATGGCATTCAGAAACCACACTCTGCTTAAATTTTTTTTTCTCATCCTTCAATGTTACCAAATACATATTTGTACTCTTCACATAGTGACAATAATAAACTTTAAAAGGAAATAACATAGAGTGACAAGCCACATGCTTGATGGAGGAGGGAGCCAAGAGTTTTTCTCCCTTTATTGTAACCAAATAAAAAAACATCATTGTAACACAGAGGAGTGAAAATATCAAACCTTTTTATCAAAGCATAAAAGATAAAGAAATTTTGTCAAATGTTGTAGTTGCAATTGCCCTGGTAGACATGTATGAAAAATTTGGAACTATAGACAAGGCACATGAACTCTTTGACAAAATGCATCAAAGACATGTGGTATCATAGAATGCCATGATTACGGGACCTATGTACAAAATGGATTTTTTGAAAAGGCTTTAGAAATTTTCAAGAAAATGAAAATGGCAGGTGTAAAGCTAAATTCCAAAACCTTTGCCAGCATCCTCCCTGCCTGTGCCAAAATGGGAGCTTTGGAATAGGGTAATTAACTAGTTACTGTTAATATATTATGCAGTCACATTATATATATTATGCATTCACTGTTAAGATCGACTTAGTCAATTTCTTGATCACATGATAACTAGTAATTAATGGTTATCGTAACACATTGTTAATGTGTTACGATAAGCACTAATTAGTGGTTATTCATATCATTGTGTAAGATAATAAAATGATGCCAACCATGTCTATTCATATTGGTATTAATAACCATTGTGTGGGTTGAGAAAGACTTACCAGTTCCATATAATTGATAGGAAATAATCAATGATACCCTAGCTTGTATAAATGGATGCCCTAGCTCCTGGGTAACTAGAGAATCTAATGAAAACATATTAACATGATGCCCTAGTTCACTAACATAGAAAATGCCATAATAAAATCATCCAAAGAAATGAACTCAATGCCATGGATACAACAGAGCATGGAGTAATGAATATCATAGTAAGATGTTCCCTCCAAATACATGATGGTATTCAATCAAATGATCAAATACAATGTATTCTATCAAAATGCAGAGGATATAATGAAACAATCCCTAGCTCAACAAGCTTCCATTTGATAAGGAGAGGAAAAGCCAAGTTTCCAAAACCATGCTTGAAGATCAAAGGCCCAAGTCTAGATAAAAACTACAAACCCTATACACAGTGCCACATCCACCTTGGTCGATGAGGTTTCACATGCTGTCCCTTGAAAAAATTCGTCATGGTGATAATGATCAAATGAGAAATGAATTCTATTGCAACCCCTATACATAGTTCCAAATCCGCCCTGGCCGATGAGGTTTCACGCGCTGCCCCTTCAAACAATTCACCGTGGTGATAATGAAATTAGAAATGAGTTATTTTTTTAAAAATTTATGCTCATGTTCATCTAAATTTTGACATACATGGTAGTGGTTGAAATTTTGACTAACATGGACATGGATTAAAAAAATGAAAGTTTTCCTTCTATAATCCGACCAAGCAAAACCTTTTTATTTCATGGTCAAAAATTTTGGTAGAAAAATGGTGCAAAATTTACTAGTGACTTAGGTAGACATTGAATGTAGATATGCTTGATAACACATGCAAAGAGGAGAGATATAATAGATGAATGAATTGATCTTCTTTCTTGATCTAAGAATTCCTCTACTTGGCCATCATGGAAGAAGAACTTGCATCAAATAAAGAATATTTCCTTATATTTGAATGATCTTTAAGAATTGGAGACATGGAGATCTTGATCTTGGATGCTTGCCTTCAACTCTTGAATCCAATCACTCATTCTTTCTTTAAATCTTGATAGAAAACAATTCTTGCATATAGCTCATGATTGCAAAATGAGGAGTGATAGGGGATTATTATACTATCTCCATCATTTAGGGATTCAATTATGATTAGACTGACCACAAATAGAAAATTAGAAATAGGACCTTGATATTGGGCCCCGAAGAAAATTTGGGCCCCAAAACCTAAGGACAGGTCACCATTGGCAACATGTCCCAGGAAAACTAGGCTCAAATTTAGGGGATTATACTAACTCCATCATTTAGGGGATTATTATATTATCTCCATCATTTAGGGATTTGAATATGATCTAGACCAACCATAGATGGAAAATTAGAAATAGGACCTTGCTATTGGGCCCCAAGGAAAATTTGGGCCCCAAAACCTAGGGACATGTCCCAAACAAACTAGGCTCAAATTTTTATGGGGATCTTAGGGAGAGAGAAAAGGAATAGGAAAAGAACATAAATATTTCTAGGATCAAGCATAATGAGCATTCCGACCTTGAAATTTCCACAATGAGGCCTAATAGATCCTAAAGCATCTAATTATAGGTGTTAATTGTTTACAACTATACATTTAGCCCCCACTTTAGTGGGAGTATGAGAAAAAAATCATGCTCATAGTAAAGTATATCAATGCATATGAATGATCTTATCAAGGTCAAGGAGAGAGAGAAACATCAAGCCCCTAAGTAACTCAAGTCTTCATCAAATCCAAAACCAAGATAAGAGAGGCATCACTTGAAAGAAAGAGAAGGAAAGGGGGAGAGAAGCATGATCACTATCCTAGTAAGGGACTTCCTTACTATGGATCACACAAAGGAAAATAACTACAAAGATGGTATTGAGGTTCTATAAATCAATGTTATGCTAGTTAGTCCATCACAAATGATCAACCCTTAAGGAAAGCATTATCTCCATTAAGGGATTGGACAAGGCTAATCAGTCCTAAGGAAAAAAATGTATCCATAGGGATCAAGAAAAATGATCACACCTAAGGAAATATTTGTCTCCTTAGGGATAAAAGGATGACCACTCCTTAAGGAAAGCCTTGTCTCCATTAAGGCATCCAATGAAAGGATGAACATAAGGAAAACATTCTCCTTGGCCATCTGCAAGAGAGGTATAATTGAATCATTGTGTACGTGTGTGCAAAATGTGAAATATGGAATAAATTATATGCCCACATGTTAAAGCAATTAGGAACACCTCAATGGTTTCAATGGATTTAACAAAGGATACATGCACCCTCAAGAAACATTTTTGCTATGACATGCCCCAAAGAAAGGACAAATAAAGGGAAATAAATACATGACCAAAGAGAGTGTGGAAGGGATCTAGTAGATTTGTGTTTAGTAATATCATATGATGATACACAAGATATATTATATCAAAATAAAATGTCATCATCCCCCAAAGGTAGTAGAACCACAAGCACAATAAAATAATGTCACGTAAGAGTTGTGAAGAAGAGTCTTTTTGGGTTGATGTCACAAAGACCAAAAATAATAGGTATCTATTATTTTGCATCATCCACAATCAAATATCACAAAGGTGCACTTAGGAATAGTGGCACATGCATGACATAACATGTAACAACATATAAAAGAAGTGAGATAGAAATAGAGGAATGTTTATGATATTTTGATTCCTTTATCACATTGTTAACTGAGAAACAAGGGTCGTTTAAAGAAATCTAAACAAAACATATAAAAAGAATCACATCATGGGGGAAGGATATTACAATAGAAAAATGCAAAAAATGCATCACTCAAGAGGAGCTAGTCAAGCATATCGCCTTCCTCCCCATCTCATTCTATAGTGTTTAGGGAAGGTGAGCAACAAGAAAGAGGAGAAACATCAATCATAGTAGATAGAACAATAGCCAATTTTGAAAAAGGACCATGGTGTTAAGATGGGTCACTTTTTGTGTCACTAGGATTAAGATATAATTGTTGTGAAAACATAGTTGGTAAATCATGATTAACATCAATAAGCTAACATATCATTAGAATCACTAGCATGAATGTCATTTTTAGTTGCATTAATAAAATCATCATCAAGACTATCTTCTTCATCTAAATTAATTGTAATAGAGTCCAAGATATGAATTGAATTGCCATGTTTATTTAATTTCATCCTTTTCAAGTTAACTTCCTCCTTTGGATCAAGCATAGGTTTATCAAAGGGAATCAAGGCATCAATAGGTATTTTAGGGAAAATAATGTTCCAAGAAGCTTATTGACTAGCTCTAGAATGATGTTTATGATGGTGGTCATGAGCATGACAGTTATGTTTAGTTTTTCTAGAAATTGGGTTTGGTTTAGGATTAATCACCATTAGGTCATTTTCTTCTTTAGGGGGAAGAACAAAAGGAATTGCACTAGGTTAATAGATAACATTGGTAGAATGATTATAATATATATCTGAGTTGGAACTCCCTAATGTAGGAAGAAGTCCATATCCATGGGAAAGAGATGAAATCCTTAGGTTTACTAAGCTCACAAATATTTTGGATCTTGTAGGCTTGATATGATCAGAAGAGGTTATCACATTGAGGTTGGGTTGGTTGAGGTATAGACGGCCAAAAGAAATCAAGGTCAACAGACTCTTGAGGCATTGAAGGCTGATATAGGATATGGTTAACAATCATGATTTTTCCACTGTGAAGAAATTTTAAACACTTATGAATAGGATGTTGGAATTACGAGAGATAGGTACTAAGAGGGGAGGGGTGAATCAGTGCCTCTAAAAACTCTACTTTTAAACCTTTCAGATCTATGACTGTAAACAGTGCAAAATAACTTGTATCTAATTGCATGTATCAATCATCCATTTAACTTATGAAAGTAAACATCATGAAATCAAATAGCAATCACATAACACAAGTATTTTGGTAACGCATAAACCCTTGTTAGAAGGTAAAAATTGCGGTGGGGATGACACCACAAATTCATCACTACTGTAGATAGAAAAGGTTTGCCTGTTAGGGCTACAAGTTTTGATCACTTCTGGTGATCTTACCCTATTAGGAGTAACATGTTAGATCAGCTAGATCTATCTAGTTATAGGATTTTAACAACACAAATGAAGTGTGTACTTTGTTAAGAGATTTACATAAGACTTTTAAGTCTACTCTGCTAAGAGATTTATCCAAAAACTCTATTAAAATTATTAGAAAGCAATAGGCAATTATCTGCTAATTGACAACTCAATTGTCTGATATAGATCTATAAGTTTTGAATCTATGTCACTTGTACTGTGATGAATCTCTACTTTGAAATGCTTGGTAGCCTATTCTGATTCTACTTAATCTAATATCCTCTATAATTTGCTTTGTTAACTGATAGACTTGAAGTTAGGAAAGTGCTTCAAGTTCTCCTTGATTCATCTATCAGTTCTCACATTAGTTCACATCACAAATGATGTAAACATACATTTATATAGCGATATGCTTTTGCCACTTTAACAAAATTAGGGTACACAAATTAGTCATAACCCTAAGATCTATGGTGTACAAAAATAACCTAGATCAAACTATTACATAAGATATACATTGCATTTAATGAATATCATAACAATAAATATTCGTCGATCTTGGTAAAATGTTTTCAGATCTGTTGTAACCATTTGCATAGAAGAATGTGCCATTTCTGATTACTATGCCATTTTTTGTAATCCTCAATAAACACTGTATAAATTTCTCAGTGTATATTGATTCTCGATGTTTACTATATGTCAGTGTCGGTGATGTTGTTGCTCGGTAAACTATGTAGTGCTCGATGTGTATGGTTTACCGACTAGTCTGTCTTGCTTCTAGTTACCGGCTTGCTCAATGTAAGTGACCAACCGATATCATTGATAACCTTTGATACTAATGACAACCTTGAATGCTCAAATAGAGATAATAATCTCCCCCTTTGGCATTAGTATCAAAAATTGAATGTATATAGATAAAATTTTCTATATATAGCTTATATCTCCGCCATATACATATACTTATCAAAATTTCTAAGTACTAAGTACTCCCCCTTGGTGCATGTTCTCGATAATATGTAGTGTAGTATACATAGCTAGCATCTTATGTACATATTTATTTGGCATATTGACATATACATTGCTTTCCCCCTTTTGATAGTAATGCCAAATACAAAAATGGAACAATATACTCACATTTTGTCAAAAATATGTTGGTGGGTTTTCTTCACTGACTCAAAGAGGTTTTCCCATTCCTCTTTCAAGTTGGTGAGAGAAATGTGCTCAAGATTGACTTGTACATGCATGTCAAAGATGTTATCCAACACAAAAAATTTTGGTGTTGCAACAAGTTGTTCTGCTTTGACAATGTGTGCCTCAAAAAATTTTAGGTATGGCAAGAGTTCTGTCTATAACTTAGTGACCTAATCAGTTATGTGCTCTTCTTGTTTCTTTAAATCTACTATTAACCACCTGAGTTCCTAAAATCAGTGAATGTGCTTTGAGAAAGCATTTGGCTTGGTTATAGATGCAGTTGTACTGACCTTGATTTCTGCTTCCAGTCCTTTTATCTTTTCACTGACTTCAACAATGAAGGTTTCTATAGTACAAAGCTTTAGTAAGAATTGATAAATTAGCTAGGTGATAGATTTTATCTCGGTGATTACCTTAGATAATTTGACCTTCTTGATTGCCACTTCTTGGCTTATTTTCTCTTCCAATTTATTTTGTATCCTTGATTCTTCCCTTTCTTCAATCTATTTTTCTGCATTGGTATCTGGGGCATTGATCTTCTCTATTAATATAGCAAGTTGATCTATGATGGGAGTATCTTCATCAATATCCACCTTAGGTACTACCTATTGTAAGATATATATCCCTCACATCTGCTAGAATTTCTTTTCTCTTGGTTTCTTGCTTCAGCTTCTCTTGAGCTGCCTTCCTTGAACATAGTTCCCCATATTTTCTTAGTTCTTCGGGGCTTAGGGTCCTCGGGTCACACTCAGGAATAATTATCACTTCATCTAGGGTGATCGGCCCTTTTCCTTTCTTTTTCTTCTTCTTCTCCGATGCTAGTGGTGATTTCTTCTCAATAATAGCAAGAGACTTGTCTCCAGTCTTCAGAGTATCCTTCCCGATTGACACATGTTCTTCCTTCTTCTACTCCTTGGTAGCCCTTGTCTCATTTGATGGAGTGGGAGCCTTGGATGTGGTGTCAGGTGGGATCACCTTAGTTTCCATTATCTCATCTGATACCTTTGTCTTTGTGGAAGGTGCCTCTGTTTGGTTAGGCTCATCTATCTCTACAGGTTTCTTAGTTTCTTGTACCTTTGTTGTGTCTTTGTGTTGCTTAAGGTCTGAACCATTGGGTTGTACTTGTGAAATTATTTATGTTGCTTCTACAAGTATAGGAAGCTTACTTGGTAATGATGTAAATGCACATTCAGTGACTTGTGCCTCATCTTGATTGTTTAGGGGTGCAATATTTACATCCTCATCATCTTTGTCATCAAGATCACCATTTGTGATGTCCTCAATGAGTACATCATCATCATCATTTTTCTTCTTCAATTGGATCTCTACTAGATCCGGTGCATCCTATGAAACACTTATTTCTTCCTTTTTATCAGTGATATCAATTACCTCGGTAAATGATATAATAGTGCTCTTTGACTTCTTTACTATACCATCATCAATATAAATACCTTTACCTTTGGAATTTTGTCTCTTCTTAGATATATTTAGAAATGGTTTTTGTTCATCTTTTTCTTTGGCCTCAAGAATAGATGTCCACAAAGAATCACCAGTCTCATCTATGTTTGCCACATTATCATCTAGTATCATCATTGCTTGGTTCTTTACTAGAAATCTTGCTTGATGATTAACCATGTGTTCATTGATTTCTGCTAGGCTTAGATGTGGAGCTACCCAAACTAGAGATCTTTCTCTCTTTCTTTTCTTGGTATCTAGTGCATAAGCCCACTTCTCATTTATTCTTTCATCCAACACCTTTGGTAGTGATAATGCAAACTCTAATGGTACTCTTTTAAACTTTATCATCATTTGGATGACTGCCTCTTCTATCTTGGTTTGATCTTCATTTGACATATTGTCAAATCTACTAAGTTCAAGATCAGCAAGGTCACCATTCTCAATTATGTCTTGAATGATTTCATCTATTGACCTTACCTTGTTGCTGACCACTTTGAATTGGTTGACATCATCTTCATTTTCAGTCTCCTCAATGTCTTCTTTACCTCTTATTAATTTTCTCTTCTTCTTCAGTGCCTCAACTACAACCTTGGCATTTCTCTTTGCATATGTCTTCTCCAGTGTAGCTACCCGTGGTCTTGTAATTTTCACTAATCCTTTCTTTGGTGGGGGTGAGGCTATAGTTGATGATCTTTTCCTTGTACCTACTTGTACTGGTAACTACTTCTTCTCTTGAACTTTGGGCGGAGGAACTGGTGTGGGATCTTCTTCTTCTTCTTCAGACTCGGTTTCCTCATTATCATATGGCTTATCAGCCAACTGTAATTGTCCTTCAGTTGGTGTTGGAATTGGTGACTCCATAAGTGAGTCATAAATATCTCCAAATCTAATAGCAAGATCTTTCTTCATTTTCTTTTCCTTTCTAGACATTTTACCGATCTCTATGCCTGTAGTGATTCTAGATTTGGCCTCTTCATATGTTCTGAACCTAGTGGCAGTGGGGTCTTTTTGTAATGCAAGAAGTGCATTAATAGATTTCAAACCAAAATCATGGTTCATTTCATAACCCATAGGTGCCATCCATTTTATTCTAGGTTCAAATGCTCTTATCATAGTATGATCTATGTTGACTACAAAACAAATGTGTCTCAAATTTTTCAACTAATTCCCTTGGAATTCTACTTCTTTGATGCATTTTGGTCTAGAATTCTTTGAAGTATGCATCAAATTCTATATTTAGTTTATCTCCTAACTTACTCATCATATCATTAATTTGTGCCGTTATTAGTTTATTTGTTTGCCAATTTACTTTACCGATGCTAGGTACATACTTTTATAGATAGAAAAATATGCAAACAAGTAGTGATCCAAACTTACAGGTATTAGACTTCTTTGTCCTTATGGTATTCATGTTTTCCAATAGTTGATGTAACAGTACCTCGACACGATCAACCTGGTGATCTTTCTTCACAATTTTATGCACCATGTCTACTGCACTGCAGGGTATGTTGTTGAGTCTGCTTGATTGAAATATCTTGTACCCGATCACATGTGCTACAAATTTAACTATTGGGTCTTTGATTGTTGAAATTTTTAGTGCTCTTCTGTCTGATTGAGCTCCAGTATTATTCTCAACATCTAATCATGATGAGGTATAGAAAGCTTTTGCCTTGTCAGTTATAGGGTAGCGAGTAACCCTATTGATCATTTTCTTATTGACCTCTATTGGTTTATCTAGCATAATTTTCCATCATGATACCGACTCAATATGATTTTGATCCAATCTATCTTAAATGATTATAGATAGTATGTGACACATGATAAGCCTTATTCCTCAATCTTCTTGTGTTCTTGTTTCAATTTTTTATTGGTTCCACAAACTTCTTGATATGCTACAATAGTTTCAAAGTCTCCAACTTCACCAATTTTACAATGAATATACGCTCTTACATCTTCTGTCAATAAAATCCTATCTGGTATACTTGAAAAAGTGCCCATTGAATCTATTTGTGATGCAACCTTGGGATGCAGCTTAAAATTAGGTTCATCAAAATTTTCCCTAACTATTAGATTAACTTTTTCCTTGACACTTTGTGATTTTCTTGTAGATGATATAGATGCCATAAATCGATTCTAGGGTTTTGGCAAGCAACAGGATAAAAAGTGTTTGACAGCAAATGAACTTACTCAGAGTTTTCAAAGAGTGATGTCAGTTCAATCTATAGTAGCCTTGAATCCTTCTAAAAATCTTTTAGCTCAAACTCTCTTTTGTGAAATCTTCGCTCTTCAAAATTGCAATGTAACAATGAACTCTGTTTCATGTGTATTTATAGACTTTTCGATATTCTCGCTCAAACTTTCATGCCATAAATGTGTGACCTAACTTTCAGTATGTAACAGATGTTAGCTCAGTGATGACTACAATTTGCTTGTCGCTTGGTTAACATAGGATTTCTCTATTGGTTTGCATTGATGTCCGGTTAACCTTGTGTAGGGATTACCGACAGGTAACCAACTCTTAGTCTCTCTTTTACTGACTATATAACATTGTTAGCTTGTAACATATAAACCATAATGCATCTTTATTCATGTTGATTTCATATTAGTACATCATGTATAAGGAACTATATGTAAGATATGCTCATTATAAATATCAATCCCATACATACCTTTGTCATCTTAAATGGAGTTACTGATGTCACCCAATCCAGTGGATGAGGTTTCACTGATAGCATTACGTGACTTAGCATTCTCATTAGATGACTTTCTCCATAGTGTTCCTTATCTTCATGATATCTACAATAGTGTGTCCACTCTCAAATACATGATTTTATTTTGGTGCTCTATCGTTGTAGTCCTTGCTTAAATGACTGACTCTATGACAGTGCATACATGCCATTCCAGTGTTTGTCCAGCTTCTTGATTGTCCAGCCTATCTCTTTCTGTAATAATTTTCTGCAATGTGCCCATACCGACCACATACAACATAGTTTGTCCATGTATTATAATTCCAAACATAAGAGTTACCTTGTCTCTTCAGTTGATAAGGCTTTCATTGTGTTTTTTGCTTAGGAGTCCATACTTACTTCATATTTTCCTTACATTCTCATGTAGTGTGTCCATGCTTATTGTAGGTATATCATAACTTCTCCATAGTAGTATTGTTAGCATTATTGTTATTCAACTTAGCTCTACATTCATAAGCTTGGTGTCCATATTTTCCACAATAGTAACAATATCCATCAAATTTAGGAATAGCAGGAGGTTTACCTTGTGCTCTACTTCTACAAACATTAGAAGTATGGCTTGGTTTGCCATAGTGATAACATGTCAATACTTTAGGTCTCTGATTTTGATTTTTGTTGACCTGTTGAGCTTGTTGTGATGATTCTCCTTCACTAGTATAGCCTAAACCAGCTTTGCTTCTAAATCTTCTTTGATTGAACAAAAAGTCATCAATCTTCTTAGAACTATCCTTAGCCAATTTCATCATTTCATTGTGTTTCTGTTGAATTTTCACTTCATTCTCCTCTCTGAGTCTTGCAACATCTTCTAGTCTTCTTGACAATTCTCCATTCACTCGGTTTACCTCTTGATTTACAGTCATCATCCAATTAGATACTTGGAAGTGAGGATCAGTGAGTCTTTGTATTTCACTTTCTTTTGCTTGAAGTTGTTCATTCATCTATCTTCGGTCTTCAATAGCCAGATTCCTATCTTGTTCAGCTTGTCTAGCATTATTCATGATTTCCACCATTCTTACCATCTAAGATTCTTGACCGATTTGAAGTGCTTTCACTTGTTCAGATAGATGCTGATTCTTTTCAGATAAATAAGTGATTATACTTTTAGATCCATCAGAGATGCTTCCAGAACTAGATCCAATATGTTCGAACACTTCATCAATAGGTTCTTCATGGTAACCAATCTCATTTTGTAGAAAAGCTAGGTTCTTCCTTTCAACCAGTAGTTTCTTCAGACCTTCTCTTGCTTGCTTTAATTGTTCAACAAACATCTGCATCTATATCTTCTGATTCTCAATAGTCTTATCAAGCTTATATCTCTCCATGACTTAGATATTTACCCTTTAGTGGTTAAAATGTCCAATAAGAGAACTATGCTCTGATACCAATTTTTGGAATTAGGAGAGATAGGTACTGAGAGGGAAGGGGAGAATCAGTGCCTCTAAAAACTTTACTTGTAAACCTTTCAGATCTATGACTATAAACAATGCAAAATAACTTGTATCTAATTGCATGTATCAATCATCCATTTAACTTATGAAAGTAAACATCATGAAATCAAATAGAAATCACATAACACAATTATTTTGGTAACATAGAAACCATTGTTAGAAGGTAAAAACTATAGTCGGGATGACACCCACAAATTCTTCACTACTGCAGATAGAAAAGGTTTTCCTGTTAGGGCTACAAGTTTTGATCACTTTTGGTGATCTTACCCTATTAGGAGTAACATGTTAGATCAACTAGATCTACCTAGTTATAGGATTTTAACAACACAAATGAAGTGTGTACTCGGCTAAGAGATTTACATAAGATTGTTAAGTCTACTCTGCTAAGAGATTTATCCAAAAAATCTATTACAATTGTTAGAAAGCAATAGGCAATTATCTACTAATTGACAACTCAATTGTTTGATATAGATCTATAAGTTCTAAATCTATGTCACTTGTACTATGATGAATCTCTGCTCTGAACTACTCAGTAGCCTTTTCTGATTCTTCTTAATCTGATATCCTCTACAATCTTCTCTGTTAACTGATAGAATTAAAGCTAGGCAAGTGCTTCAATTTCTCCTTGATTCATGTATCAATTCTCACATCAGTTCACATCACAAATGATGTAAACATACATTTATATAGCGATCTACTTTTGCCTCTTTAACAAAATTAGGTTACACAACTTAGTCATAACCCTAAGATCTATGGTGTACAAAAATAACCTAGATCAAACTATTACATAAGATATAAATTGCATTTAATGAATATCATAATAATAAATATTCCTCGGTCTTGGTAAAATGTTTTTAGATCTGTTGTAACCATTTGCATAGAAGAATGTGCCATTTCTGATTACTATGCCATTTTTTGTGATCCTCGATAAACACTATATAAACTACTCAGTGTATACTAACATTCAATGTTTACTATCTGTAGGTATTAGTTTCGGTGATTTTGTTGCTCGATAAACTATGTAGTGCTTAGTATGTATGGTTTACCGACTAGTCTAGCTTGCTTCTATTTACTAATTTGCTCAATGTAAGTGGCTGACCGATATCATTGATAACCTTTGATAATAATGACAACCTTGAATGCTCAAATAGAGATAACATAGGAGAGGCCACATATTTCATGAAGGTAAGCCAAGGAAGACCAAGTTTGACATAAAATGAAATAGTATTTAGAATCACAGTGAAGGTAACATGTAAATTTTTACCACCAACTTCAACAAGAAATGAAATTGAAGCATGGGAAGGATAAATGAAACCATTGCAAGTTTGAATCATAACATCAGATTTATCATAAAAATCACATTGCAATTGTTTATTGAAAAGATGTTCTTCATTTATCACATTCATCACAAACTCAACATGTCCCAACCACTGTTCACTCTAATTTCTGTCATAGGTCCATTTCATCAATCTCATTTCCATTTTTGTCAGTTTCAACTCATTATTTTTAGTAGCTTTTAGTGACTTTTCTAATAGACCTATTATATCACTTAATCATTCCCATTTCATTCATTAGATTACTCGGTGAAGAAAAGCTCTTGTTCCTAATTAGTGCTTGAGTCACCTCTTGATCTTATTGGGAGAATGCTTCCTTCCTAATGTGCAATCAATGAGATGGGGAAGTAATTCACTTAGTGTTTTATATGTTTTATTTCTCTCCCCATTTCTTTTTGTACAAGAGGAATAATTAAAAAGTGGCAAAAAGGTGTTGGAAGATGGAATAAACTAGTTAAAGAGTGACACAATCATGTTAGAAGGTGGTGTTGATATGTTAAAAAGTGGCACTCCAAGCATTGTCCATTTTTTAGTGTCTACACATCCCAATGCATGGGTGATATTAAATATGAAAGATCAAATACATACTAAGTCTACCAATCACAACACATAAAGTGTAACCATACAGTACCAAGGACCATCTATAAAGATATGCAAATCCTACAACTAAAATATTATAAGAACCATCTCTATCAATGTTTCTCTATAACTCTCCCATATTTTTTTCATCTAACAAAAGAAAGAGATACATGAACCTACATGTCATCACCCAAGGACCAAGTGATAACATATGACCACAAACTAGTGATCACTAAATCTCCATATAGATCCTCACATCCAATATCAAGTGAATCTGAACATACAAGAAGATCACTAAGACTAAAGAGAGAAACTAAAAACCATAAACATGTAGCACATCATTAAAAAGTAATTGTAAATTATAGATGTGCCAAGTGTGATCTCCTTAACAAACCCAAGAGAAAATCCAAAAAAAAATCCAAACTCATTCAGCCTTAAGAGATCAAATATAATATAATATAAAGTATCTACATGGATGTATCATTCAGCCTTAAGAGATCTCCTATGATCATCATAAATGAAAATACACATCAAGGTTCAATAATAATTCTATCCTATTGGAAAGTTGGCTATACTAATGTATATGACTTGATATAGTGTTTTCATTATGGAAAGAAAGTCATATAGTAGTTTGGAGTCAGCGCACTTGATGTAAAGATCAAAATTCAGTTAAGTGTTGAAGACTCTACAGTGTACAGAGTTCCTGTAGCTCAGAGCATCAATGCACGTGTGCACGGAAGAATTATGGTATGTGCCCTAGAAGTTAAGTTTGTTAAACTATACTTAGGCTTAGTCTATGAGTTCATAAGGAGATGTGCAAGGATGAGAAAGTTACAGTCAGTTGAAGTTGCACAGCTAGTGTGTGCTAGTGAAGAATAGAGCATGGAGCCAACTGTCAGTATTTTGGTTTGCGATTATAATGTAATGTTGTAAAGGCTATGCACCCATTGTATTTAGGTTTCCAACATGTTTATATGTTTAATTGTAAGAATTCTTAAGCCAATTCATTTGGAAGCATTTTTTTAAATTAGTTATAGGGCCGAACTAATTGTTTATTTTGTATGAGCGTATAAATATAAGATGCACCCATTGTATTTGGTATTGAAGTTGATAGAGAGTTGAGTTAAGAAAAATAGAAGTGTGTGAAGATAGTATAAGATGTATTAGAGATTTTCTAGAGTTCAAAGCATCAACGCATCAAAGGAACTGATCTGACAAGCAGTGTCATAGTGACAGTTCATCCAACAGATATAGTGTGTATCTGAGATTAGAAGGTTGTAGTCTTCACCATTTGAGTAGTGAGATCTAGGACAGTCTGTCCACTCCCCTAACAGGGACTATTGTAAAAGACTCCTAATAGGGTCTGACCCTTAACAAGGTCTATTGTACTTAAAGCATAGTAAAGCTACTCCTAACATGGTAAAGGATCTTCTAACAAGGATCACAAAATACTAGTGTAAAATATTAGTGGGTGTCAATTCCCACCAAGTTTTTTACCTATTTGGGTTTCCCCATAACCATATTAGTGTCATGCATTGATTTCATGTTTCATGTTTATATGAATTTTTAATTCGGTACTTAAGCATTTAAAGTTCAGTATAAAGATTAAAGTGAAAAGTTAAAATACACTGAACACTGGTTCAACCCCCCTCTTAGTGTTCCCATTTCTAACATATCCATATCTCACAATGAACCCTCCAGAACCATCTGAGTGCAACTCAAGATCGATGAACATGAAAGAAAAAAATAAGGCACTTGAAATAAATAATGGGACATAGAACTCAAGTGATAAAATATCACATAGACCAAGATTGGGGAATGAGAATGCTCATCTAAGATATGAAAGTCATCATGAATAATTCAAGACCAATCTCCTCATAGGTATGTGTTGAGCTCACATCCAACTAAGGCATATGATATTCAAAATTCCTACTGAAACATCATCAAGAGTAACCATCTCAACAAAATGTCTATCATCTCAATGAAATCTTGCCTCACCTAAATCTCTATGTATCCATGAGAACCAACAAATGAGAAATACATGCTAAACTCCAAATGCATCTCTACATTCTCATGAAGATTCTAAGGAATATGACCAATGCTCGCAATAAAAATAGAGCTCACTAGCCCATTTTTAAAGCTCCAACTATAGAATCAAGAACCTATCATGACATCATGTTCTAACCATCTCCTCCTAAGCGATCACATGATCCAAGATAATATACCATGATATCAAGAGAAATGTATCATGCCAAAACTCTAATGTGCAATCAAGAGTGTACCATGACATAATACCAACACAATCAAAACCAACATCACCTATCATGCATCATAAAAACATCAACCAAATACTCCAAGAGTCCTCCATGGTTGTATGATGTTGCACATCCTCAAGTAGTGTACATGCAAAGTTGAAGGAACCCTTTTGTAGAACTAGGATCTAAGAATCCCTTTTAAACATTTTTATCACTAAAGAAGATCATTCATGTGATGGATTGATGAAGGGTGCTCCCCTTAATACCACAAACACATAACAAAAATAGAGAAACAACAACAATATGCAAGAACAGAAAATTTGCTTCTTATTATCTCCACAAATGTGGAATTACAAAATTTCAAAATTACAATATGCAAAGCCACATGGGCATTCCCTTACAATATTCTATAGGACAAAGCCTCAAATCAATACCTAGATCTCTACCTAGAACTGCCCTAGACAACACTAGAGGCCTTCTTTATATAGGCAATTTCAACCATCCGAGAAGGTTCCAAAAATTTAGCCCTAAGGGCTGACCAAACTTAGAATTATTTTATTTTCATTTTATTACATCAAAGTCAGCTCAAAATAACTTTTGAAACCCGAACAAAAATTTAGAAGGAAAATTATTTTCCACCACTTCAGGTTACCCGACTTTTAGAGACCATAAGTCATCACCAGTTGACCTGATGGACTATTATAACCCCATTTCAGAAAGGCCACAAAGTGCTCTACAAGCTTGACTAGTGCTAGCACTTGTCACCCAAATTTTTGACCTCATCTAGGGCCTCTAAAGACTTCAAAACTAAGTTCAAAGTTTCTGTACCCTGCTACCAATACCGAAAATCTTCAATACCTTCAAAACTAGACCTGATCTAGCCATGAAACTTTACTGGCAGGCTAATATGACTGAGATGAACCTCCACATGTAAAATCAGAACATTCTAAGATTGTAAGACCAACTTACTAAAAATAGAAAGTTACCATAAATAACAGCTCTGCACAAGATAGCCCTTATTGAATACAAAAATAGAAATATTTTTGGGTGATGCAAGATTTCTCTTACACCCAGGATGCTCCTACATCAGACACCCAGGGTAATTTGAGAAGTGACCCTATCACAACTTAGGTATGTAAAGGAAAACCAAGATGGTTAACCTCCTCCTTTGTTAGCCATGATGAACCTTCAACAGGTCATCCTTTCCATTTGACCAAATACTCTTCATATGTCCTATTCCTTGTGCTTCTGCCAACACGACTATCTAATATGTCTTCAATCTCCTTGATATTTGAACTGGTTGCCAGAATACTCCACTGTGCTACTGTAAGCTCATCTTCAACACCTCCTTCATGATACTCCATCGGATCTAAAATGTTAAACACAGGTGAAATATTCAGCTTAGTAGGCAATTCTATCTCATATGCATTTCCCGAATCATGCTTCTTCAGTATCCTGCATGGCCCAAACTTCTTCATTTTCAACTTGTTATATGTACCAACTAGAAATCTTTCCTTTCGCAAATGAACCATGACTTCATCTCCAACCTAAAATTTCTTATGCCTCCTTTTCTCATTTGCCTTAGCCTTATACTACACATTCATCTTGGTAATGTGCTTCCTCACCTCCTCATGGATGTTCTTCAAATGTTTTGCAAAATCCTTAGCTTCAGCACTACTTATTTCTCCTTTATCTATCTTTCTCAGCTCAGATGCATTTCTTGGACTACTTCCATATATAATCTGGAATGGTGATTTACTAGTGCTCCTGTTGATAGAATTATTGTATGCAAATTCTACCTGTGGTAAAATAAAATCTCATCATGTTGGCTTATCTCCAACCAAACATCTCAGCAAATTTCCCAAACTCCTATTCACCACCTTTGTCTATCCATCAGTCTGTGGATGATGTGATGAACTAAACTTCAAATCTATCTTCAACTTCTTCCACAATGTATGCCAGAAATATCCAACAAACTTAGTGTCCTGATCTGAAACTATGGTCTTTGGAAAACCATGTAGTCGCACTACTTCTTTGAAAAACAATTATGCTACATGAACAATATCATTAGTCTTCTTACAGGGAATAAAATGTGTCATCTTTGAAAATCTGTCAACTACCACAAAAATTGAATCATGTCCCTGCTGTATCCTCGGTAAACCAAGAACAAAGTCCATACTGATATCCTCCCAAGGTTTCTCTAGTACAGGAAATGGCTTATACAACCCTATATTCTACTTCACTCCTTTCACCATCTAACATACTCTACAAATTTGTACAAACTTCTTGACATCTTGCTGCAACTATGGCCAATAATAATTCTCACTAACCAAAGCAAGGGTTTTATCATGACCAAAATATCTAGCCAATCCTCCGCTATGCTTCTCCTTGATGAGATTCTCCCTCATAGAACTTCTTGGAATGCACAACTGACTCCCTCTAAATAGCATATCATCTTGAATGATGAAATTCAACCACTTCATTCTATCTAGAGTAACGGGTTCTTTATAAGCTTTCCAAGCTTCACCAAAATTAGGATCCTTTGGATACAAATTCTTGAGTTCCTTGAACCCAACCACCTCAATCTGCATCTCTGTCAGCAATAGTTACCTTTTGCTAAGAGCATCTGCAACCTTGTTAGACTTTCCACTCCTGTGTTTCAAAACAAATGTATAACTCTACAAAAACTCAACCCATTTCAAATGCCTTTGATTCAACTTTCCTTGACTATTCAAATATTGCAAAGCTTGATGACCAGTATACAAAACAAACTCCTTAGGAAGCAGATAGTGTCTCCACTTCTTCAATGCCTGAACTATAGCATAAAATTCCTGATCATAAACAGAATATTTTCTCTTGGCATCATTCAACTTCTTGCTAAAATAAGTAATAGGTTTACCTTCTTGACTCATAACAGCTCCTATTGCAGTACCACTAGCATCATAGTCTACTTGAAACACCTTATTAAAATTTGGAAGTGCTAAGATAGGTTGTTTTGTAAGTTTTTGTTTCAATAATTGAAAACTCTTTTTTGCCCCATTAGTCCACTTAAACTCTTTTCTATCCCCTCTCATTGTTTTAGTCAAAGGACCACAAATATTGCTAAAGTTTCTGATAAACTTTCTGTAAAAACTAGCTAGACCATGAAAAGATCTTACCTCGGTAGCACTCCTTGGAGTAGGCCATTCAAGGATAGCCTATACTTTCTCTGGATCCATTTTCAAACCTTTTGCTGAAACTACAAATCCCAAATACACTAATTCCTTCTTCACAAAACTTCACTTCTTCAAATTAATCAACAATTTCTCATCTCTCAGCTTCTCAAACACCATAAAAATATGCATCATATGTTCCTCCAATGTCTTGCTAAAGATCAAAATATCATCTAGGTAAACAATGACAAACTTACCCATAAATTCTTTCAAAACCTCATTCATGAGCCACATGAAAGTGCTCGATGCATTAGTTAGCCCAAAAAGCATGACTAACCACTCATACAGTCCTTCCTTTGTCTTGAAGGCAGTCTTCCATTCATCTCCTTCTCTAATCCGAATCTGGTGATATCCACTCTTCAGATCTATCTTTGAGAAATACACAGCTCCACTCACACAATCCATAATATCATCCATTTGTGGCAATGGAAACCTATACTTGATTGTGATCTTGTTTATTGCTCTAGAATCTGTACAAATCCTCCATTCTCCATTCTTCTTTGGTGCTAATACTACTGGTATAGCACATGGACTTAGGCTCTCCTAAATCAATCCCTTCTATAACAACTCATGTACTTGTCTGTTCAACTCTTCACTTTCTCCTGGTGTCATTCTATGTGCTGCCTTGTTTGGAAAATAGGCTCTTGGAATCAAATCCATCTGATGACTGATCTTCCTTACCGGTGGTAATCCATTAGGTACATTATCAGATACAATATCCTAAAACTCATTCAACAAATCAGCAACCTCTATAATTACATCCTCTACTTCCTCTTTACCAGCTTTTGGAATTAAAGCAAAACACACATGCTCATGCCTCACACCATCTAGGAATTTTCTTCCATCAACAAAAGTTATTCTCACATTACCACATACCTTTTCTTCAGTCTCCTTCAATGGCTTTAGCTTATGTCACACTTCATCCTTGCTTTCATCTCTAACATTAAGATTCATTCCTCTATGAATCTCCTCTTGCAATGCTCACACTTGTCTTTGGAGCACTCTAACCTCAGGTGTTACAACACCAGCTCTTCCACCACGTTCCCTTCATGGAGGCATTTTTGTGATGCGCACTGAAACCCTAACCACAGTGCTGGTGTAAACTGCCTCACAATTGACAATTTGTTTACACACTCAAGAACTCCTGCTCTGATACCACTTGATGAAGGGTGCTCTCCTTAATACCACAAACACATAAAAGAAACAAAGAAACAACAACAATATGCAAGAATAGAAAATTGGCTTCTTATTATCTCCACAAATGTGGAATTACAAACTTTCAAAATTACAATATGCAAAGCCACATGGGCATTCCCTTATAATATTCTGTAGGACAAAGCCTCGAATCAATACCTGGATCTCTACCCAGAACTACCCTAGACAACACTAGAGGCCTTCTTTATATAGGCAATTTCCACCATCCGAGAAGGTTCCAAAAATTTAGCCCTAACGGCCGACCAAACTTAGAATTATTTTATTTTCATTTTATTACATCAAAGTCAAATCAAAATAACTTTTGAAACCCAAATAGAAATTTTGAAGGAAAATTATTTTCTACCACTTCAGGTGACCTGACTTTCGGAGACCATAAGTCATCACCAATTGACCCGATGGACTATTATAACCCCATTTCAGAAAGGCCACGAAGTGCTCTATAGGCTTGACTAGCGCTAGCGCTTGTCACCCAAATTTTCAACCTCATCTAGGGCCTCTAAAGCCTTCAAAATTGAGTTCAAAGTTTCTGTACCCTGTTGCCAATACCGAAAATCTTCAATACCTTTAAAACTAGACCTGATCTAGCCATGAAACTTTATTGGCAGGTTGATATGACTAAGATGAACCTCCACATGTAAAATCAGAACATTCTAAGATCGTAAGACCAACTTACTAAAAATAGCAAGTTTCCATATATAGAAGCTTTGCATAAGATAGCCCTTATTGAATACGAAAATAGAAATATTTTTGGGCGATGCAAGATTTCTCTTACACCTAGGATGCTCCTGCATCATGGATACACAACCATTTCTAAATAACCCATTAAATTGTGATATAGATCTCTCCAAGAACATGATACACCTTCTCCCAAATCTAGAAATCACCCAAGTCCACACACATACAAGTGTACTACTAATCACACCAAGAAAAACTAAGATCTCCAAACCAAGGAAATACACCATGTCATTAGACCCCATAATGGGATATCTAGGTTATCACTCCTCATCCATCCTCTCATCCCAAAGAAACCACACCAATGGAAAAGTGACCACATAAAATACCAACTACAATTCTATACCAACATAGAATCAAATCTCATGAATATAGACAATCCACATCTGAGTTATTTGACTACAATCAAATGGGCAACCTACCCATCTAAATGCATAACATGTATATCCAATAATTAAAACATGTAAACCCACTATCACATCAATGACATGAAAAATGAGATCTAAAAGAGAAAAATCATGTAGACAACATGACTCAAGCACTAGATCAAGCATGGATCATCCAATTCACCAATCATGTCCACATTGAGAACCACAGTACATGACTAAAAAAACCATCACCACACAAATGTTGAGTAACTAATCATGTACCAACATCCCCATGCAAATAAAATATCATGCATCCTCTCACCATGCATAGGACATAGGAACCAGGGTCTAGAAAATAACACCCTAAAGGAACCAGGGTCTAGAAAATAACTCTCCAGTAAATCCACAAAACTGCAAGATTTTTTTATGACCATGTAAAACCTACAAAAATACTATGCTCAAAAACTCCCATGCCCATCTATACTCACTTCACACTTGAAAGACTCAAAATTCTAAAAAAGTACCAAACAACTTAACCCAAAATAATGGATTGTCATAGATGAGCATTACCATATATTCTTAGGAAAAATATATAAACCACTCAGATCCAAGGAAAATGAATCCAAGCCATGCAATTATAATCATCCAAGAGAAAAAGGTAGTAATGAACTCCAAGCCTACTTGTAGACCAACTCCACAACCACATGAGTACATGCATTCAATGGAGATAGGCTATTCTAGAAGCTTAACGATCATTCAATGATCAACTCCATAACGTCTATACATTTGGGGTATAAAACTATCAAACATGAGCTCTAGATAAATACCATATTAAATGAAAGCACATGATCAAATATAAAAAAATTCATTTTCTTTATCTTCGCCATCCTTAAAAAAATATTTGTATCTTGAAAAAGTAAATCAACTGAAAAACTTCCACTCATCAAAGGATTAATTATCAACCAATTCCTTCAAAACAATTTTCTTCAAGATTTCCAAGCTAATAAATCTTAATAGAAGAAACACCTAGAACCAAAGCACTGTGAATTCAAGAAACATATGAATCACTGAACTAATCTTTGATACCAATTGAAGGGAAATGAGAGAATCCTAGAAAGTCATCCAGGATTAGTATGCACATCTAATATCTAATAATTTCTTCAATATATCCCAACAAACTAATTATAAAAGTACATACTACTATGTCATAAAAGTGGAAGTCCATCATGAATAAAAACTTTTTTAAACTCATGAAAATTGAAGATGAGAAATTATGAATGAAATCATTCTATTTATATTGATAAAATAATAACTATCCACAAATTTGGGTGCAAGCTCTCCCTCAACTTTTGAAGAAGTATTGAAATAACATTGGTTGGAACGCAACAATATTATTAGTTCCTGCCACAAGCATGAATACTTACATGCATTCCCCTAGATTCAATTAAATGTCAAAGCATCAACCAATCCCATCCATATTTAAAATAGATTTGCTAAATTTTCTAAATTTTATCATTTTTATAAATTTCTTGTCAAATATACAAGATTTATTTATAATTCTATTGGATAATAGTACTCTAACAATAATGTACAGTCTTACTAGGATGACATTAGACTTTAAAATAGATTGACTAAAATAGAGACACTATTATTAAAATAGATTGACTAACTTTTCTTATGTTTATATTTTTTCATTTCCATACAATAGTCATTTCAAGTTATTCCATTTTGTCCTTTTTTTTTTGACAATATGTGGATAATAAAGCCACTTATGTTTTATAATGATAATTTAACAAATACACACAATTATATCTTTTTGTCATATTTCTTTTGGCAATGTGTGGATGATAAAACTACTTGATTTTTTATTATTTAAATGAATTCATGTAGTAATGATAAGATCATAATTTGTTATATAATGCTATATAATAAATACAATTATTTAATAATAATATAATAACTAATAAATACTAATGTAATATACTTTGTACATATTAATAAAATAATTATAATACATTAAATATAATTACATAATTAATACTTATTATTTACAATATATAAGTTATTCATAATAAATAGTAGAATCATTACTATGAATAATAATAGGTGTTATGGATAAATAATAGTATAAGAAGTTATTATTATATGTTTATTATCATCATTACTATGAATAGTAATAGGTGTTATGGATAAGTAATAGTATACGAAGTTATTATTATATATCTATTATCATTATTATAATATAGATCAATTATTACATGTATAATTATATGTGATACTAGTTATCGTAATTATTATTATATTTGATTAGTTAACAAATATTCAGTTGAATAATTCATAATTATTATTATATAATCATTAATAATAAATTTAGAAGAATAATTGTTGGTATTTTCAGATTTTCACCAAGGAATATATTCAATTTAGAGATCTAACAAAACTAAGCATAGGGTATGTATAAATAAACAAGAAGAAGGAAGATAATACCCAGATTGTAACTCAGAAATCCATCCTTGGGGACTTTAAAATATGATCCCTCAATCTTCTTGATCTGCCCTAAATTCGCCCGATCTAGGGCTGGTTTTATCTGCCATGTAGCAGCCCCAATTCGCTACTTAGGGTCTGCTACAATTTGCCATATAGCAGCCCTAAATCGCTGCCTAGGGTCTGCCATAAATTTGCCAAACTCTCTTGCAAATTCACCCTTTAATGTTTGCTGAAATTCGCCCTGTTGCTGCAACAATTCACCCATCTAGGGCTGCATAAATTTGCCCTAGATCTCTACCATATATCTATCTCATAATTCGCCTATAAATCACAGACTTGGAGAGAAGCACAAAGATAGACTTGAGATCTTCATCCTTTTGAAAACCACCTACATTGTTGCATCCAATGCAACTCAAAGTTAGGCATAGTTCTGATTATTATTTCTTGCTTCTATCATTCTCCAATTCGCTCTTATATATGAGCAATTAAGATAAAACCCTTGGCCTCCAAGTTGGCCAACTTGGGCCCATAATAAATAATAATCTTATATTTATTATTATCTTAATTACAACTTGGGCCCTCCAAGTATAGATTAATTAAATCATTATAGATAAACAATAGATAATAAATATCCCTTATTTATTATCATTATTTAAATCATTAATAATAAATATATCACCATATATTTATATATATTTCTAATTATCCAATTGGTTGATCTTTGCCATAAAGGCCAAACTATCAACACTCCCTCTTGGACTTGAGGAAAATATCAACTCAATGATCTCCCTCTATCACCCTTAATAGAGAAGTCGAATATATCTATGTACAAGATATGATAAGAACACATATGTTCTTCATCAACCATTCATCATAGCCATGTTGGATTCCTTATCCAATGGTATCATAGATTTCACATCTATGAAGGTAGATCCCTATCTACCAACCATAAGTCACATATGTATATCAACATTTGACTTCATAATGTTATCTATCCTACTGCGGGTTGATCAGGCCCACAAGAATATCAAGCCCATGATATTCAAGATAACATTAAGTCACCAAAGTAAAAACATCAAGTCCATGATGTTTTACTATCCAGATGTGGGGGTAAAGTACAAACTTGTGTCACACTTTTATAAAGGAAAAGGTCGACAACATACAAATTTTTTAACTTTAATGACATAAAAGTGGTCTTCCTGTTTAGAATTTGAAGATGATGTAAACTAATGAAATGTGTAAAATTTGATGAAATTTATGCTTATAATTTTTTCAAAAAAATATGAACACAAATTGACATAGTTTTTAAATTTTTGAAGTCCATTTTTTTTATTGCTAAAATATGCTAAAAATCTAGGGTCTAGTTCCCACAGAAAAACTATATGCAAATAATATTTTTTTCTTCTAATTTCAAAATATGTTGTAGATGACATGTATATCTAGTGCATAAAAAAAGAAAAATTGGATTTCGGTATATATTTTGTCTATTATAACTATCCAAAGTCAGTGTTATCCAAAATTTACAGTTTTTTATTCCCACTAAATTTTCCCTATCAAATCTACACCATTTAAAAAATATATATATATTCTTGAAGAGGACTCTCTCCTCTATTGTTAAATATAAGGTTTAAATTTTTCTGACATGATTTGCTATTTTTTTTTTGAACAAGCGTGTTCTTAAATATTAAAATACCTACTTGAAGAATTTTCAACTTATAATATATTATATGAAATCAAAATGTAATAAAAATTACATGACCATAATCTTGACTCTGAACTCTACAAAATGGTATTTTTAGATTTTCAAGAAAGTTAAATTTTGATAGAGAATTGAGATCTAAAAGTGAGAACTTTTGATAGTCACATTTTTTTTCTTATTTGGCTGCCACATGGGATTCCACATGGGTTAGGCCAAACCTGTTCCAACTGGAACAGGTTCAGCTAGAACTAGTTCGGTTGGAACAGGTTCGGTCGAACGCATGGGTGACCAAACACGATCCCGTGGATGACCATGCCCCTTGAATCTCATATTTTTAAATACAGTTTTTTAAATTAAAATAATTGAGAATTTTATAAAATCCGGCCAAGAATAAATGGTCTTTTAAATAAGATCATTTTTTTATAGAGTTTTAATAGTTTTTGCAAATTTATTAATTATTTTAAATTTTTTTTAATTAAAACATTTTTCAATTAATAAGTTTAAATTATGAACTTATTAATATTATTTTTTATTTTTTTTGGGAAGAATTGTTTTTTGAATTAAAAAATTTGACAAATTGATAAAATCCATCAAGAATAAATGATTTTTTAAATAAAATCATTTTTTATATAGTTTTAATGCTTTTTTTCAAATTTATTAATTGTTTTAGGTTTTTTGGTGTTTTTAATTAAAGCATTGTTCAATTAGGGCTTTAATTGAAGCTAAAGTAGTACTTGAATTATATGGTTTTGTGTTTGCAGGTGAATTGAAGCTCTCAATCTGAATAGTTTTTGCAAGTGAATTGAAGCTCTCAATTAGAACAGTTTTTGCAGGTGAATTGAAGTTCTCAATCTGAACAGATTTTGCAATGGGGAATAAAAGGAATAGAGTAAAAAAATATGATCGAATAAGGGATGACAAACTGAAAGGTCATACAAAACGTAATCAAGATTAACCTATTGAAGTTCAAGAACCTATTGAAGTTCAAGAAGAACCTATTGATATTCAAGAAGATGCAATTCAAGCAGGGGAACAAATTAGTAGTTCTGGAGGTGGAAATATATCTTTTGGCATGGAAAATTTGATGGAGATGAATGAGGATTCATTTTTCAGTCAAATTTCATCTAAACAAATGTTATTTGAAAGTACAATTAAAACCCATTGCAAAAAAATTTGGTATGAATATTTTGAAAATAAAAGTATGGTTGGAAGAGCTCAATTATTTGTTAGGTTATTCAGGAAAAAAAGAAATGACTCATGTTTTGGAGTTGTTGGGTGTTGATAACAAGGAAAACTCCGGAGATAATGTAAATCGAACAATAGTTCAAAATTTGCAAAATGCATTGAACAACATTAATAACTCAAGTCGAGGAGCTGATTTAAGTGTTACACGTAGAGCATTGATGACTACTTTATCTAGTAGGAGGTTGACACAGAGAAAACAAGTATATGCAATTTTTTATTTACTAAATGTATCTAGAAGAAATATTCAAAGATATATCAGGAAGAGAAATATGGTAGATGAAAAGATTGAAAAAAATTAGGTAAATATTTGTAGGCTTCCTTGAAAAGATAAAATTTCTGAAGATGCAAAAAAGATGGTCATTGAATATTGGACCACTCACTCTCGTGTTTCTTCTAATAGAAGTGATACAATACAGATGAAAGATGAAGAGACTAGTTGTAGACACCTAAAAATCCTTTAGAAAATAAAGTATTTTTATTTTCTGAAAAATCCTTGATGACATCATCATTTGTTAATTAATTATTTATTTAATTAATTAATTTATTTTTATATCATTAAATCCCTTTATCTTAATTAAAAATATTTAATTAAGAAATCCCTCCCAAAAATGTTTAAATCTTATTTAAACATTATTTCCCTATTTATTAATTATTTTAATTAATAAATTGACCAAAAATCCCAAAATAAATAATTAATTTATTTTTTGCCCAAAACTTGACCAATTTTCTTAAGACCACTAACCTCTTCCAGAATCTTCTAATCCTTCTTTAATTTCGATTAAAGGCTAATCCCATCATTTCCTAATCCTAATCCCAACTCAAGAATATTTAATTAAGATTAAATATTAATCCTCAATTCCTAATTTACCCTAAGAAAACTCTAGACTCTTCTAGAACTTTCCTAATCCTTCCCTAAACCCATTTAGGGGAAATTACCTACTTTCCCTAAGCTAATCCAAGTCTCCTTTGACTCCTAGTCAAACCCTACCCCTAATGAGCCTCGAACTCATTAAAGCCTTTGAGATAAATAAAATTTTATTTATTTCTTAAATTTCATATTTATCATTAGAAAGCCTAGACTTTTCTAGAAAGTCTTTATCCTCATCCAAATCCTAGACTCTTCTAGAAAGTCTTCATCCTTATCCCTTTGACTCCTAGTCAAACGCTACCCCTAATGAGCCTCAAACTCATTAAAGCCTTTGAGATAAATAAAAATTTATTTATTTCCTAAATTCCATATTTATCTTTAGAAAGCCTAGACTTTTCTAGAAAGTCTTTATCCTCATCCAAAGCCTAGACTCTTCTAGAAAGTCTTCATCCTTATCCCTTTGACTCCTATTCAAACCCTACCCCTAATGATCCTCAAACTCATTAAAGCCTTTGAGATAAATAAAACTTTATTTATTTTCTAAATTCCATATTTATCCTTAGAAAGCCTAGACTTTTCTAGAAAGTCTTTATCCTCATCCAAAGCCTAGACTCTTCTAGAAAGTCTTCATCCTTATCCTCTTGACTCCAACTCTAACCTTACCCCAAACTCTAACCTATCCTCTTAACCCAAACCTTTCCAAAAGCCTATAAATACTCTCATTTCTAAGAATAAATCCATCCACTTTTATTTTCAAGTAATAGTAATCTTATAATGCCATTTTCATGTTAGATCATAGCTTAAAATCAACTAATTGTTAGATTTCTTTATTTTCTTCAAGCTTTTTAGCACATCATAGCTTAGCAATAATGGATTAACATATTTTCTTTCATTGTTTTGCATAGCATATAGCATCATCCTCACACTTCATTTGGGTTAAAATAAATCTTAGCATAATCATATTTGCATCAAATCTCCATTAAAGCATTCTTGAGTTCTTGAGGCCTTAGGGGCAATTTTGGGTGTTCTACCCAATATTGTGCCATGTTTGGGGTTTTCATGAATCTCAATCCATCTTAATATGCATTAGAATATGCTCCAAGTGCTTAGAGAGCACACTCACATCCCCTAAGCAAGAGAAAATCAAACAGTGCTTGGGTGCACCTATTTAGGCTCTATCTGAAGTGGCTTAGCTTAGAGTTTATTTGTTTTGGATTTATTTCATGCTAGATTAAAATTGAAATATTTGTTTGGTTTGAAGCTTTCAAAATAGGTATCCTCAAAAGCCTTGTCCACATTCTGGCACGCCCAGTGGGACCCACTTCACGGGTCTTTTGACAACATCTCATTCATTTTGGAGTTTTTGCTAAATTTTGAAGCTTGAAGGTGGAGGGAGTTTGTGGAAATATTCTTCCTCTTCTTAGTCTTATCATTCTTCCATTCTATCTACTCCTTCTTCTACTTCTTAAGAGATTTTGGCATATTCTCCTCTTTAAAATCCATAACGAGGCACTTCCACGAAAAACCTTGTAACTTTTGCATACGAACTCCATTTTTGGTGATTCAAAAAGTATTGGAAAGCTATTTCAGAGGTCTATAATAATATCTAGGAAAGAAATCTTGGATTAGGGGTGACAACAAAATCATTTTAGTTTGGGGTAAAAATGAACAAAACAAAAGCATAAACATCTTATTTTAGTGCTTAAAATGAATCCCCAAATCACTCTTGAATGCATTAAAGACTAAAACTTGCAAAATATTCTAACAAACAAAGGAAAAACTAATCAAATCAATTGCATCCTTGCAACATCAAGGTTTTAGATGCATTCAGGAAAAGATACACACACTTCATGTTGAGGCCTAAAAAGAACCACAAATTTGCATTAGATCATCTTCATTTTGGGTTCTAAAATTAATCTTAGGAAGCATCCTAAAATCAAACTTTAGAGTCCTAAAACAGTCATTTTTCATTTCCAAAAACAAACACACTCTTGAATGCAATAAATTGAAAAAACAAAGCATCCCTATTCCTTCCTCTTTGAATTTTAGTTCAAACAAACTCAAATCTTGAATGCCTTAAAGGATCAAAACAAAGCACTTCAAAGTTCTTAAAATAACATGCCAATCTCAATCTTGAGTGCTCAAAGAAAGAAATTACAATCGCTCAAATTGTTTACTTTTTGGAAAAAGGACAAATCAAAGCCTAAACACTTGTGTCTTCAATTGTTCAAATTCAAACATCACTTAATCAAATTAGGAAAAAGAACAACTTACTTAATGTGCATTTAGGAGTTTTTCAAATTCTTGCAAAATCCTTGTTAAAGTAAGCAACGTAGAACATTTGGACTCGGACAAGTTTACGTGTTCTACTTTTAGCGAGGCCTGTTCAGGGAGAAAAGCGCTTCCTCCTCAGAGAATGACCTCAAACCGGTATCCCCCCTGGACGGTATATAAATAAAGTGAAGGCAAAATGTACTCACTTATATCTCCTAATCCATAGGTGTTTTGTGCCAAATGCAAATGTTTGGGGATAGGTAAATATTCCTCCCCCAGTGTTGTTGGCTAGGCTCTTAAGTGAGTCATAGGCGGTCAGCATAACTAGGTATGGAGACTCCATGAAACTATTAAAAAACTTGATAAAATAGAGGCTACCCTATCTACATCTGAAAGTATCAAAATCCTTGTGCAAGGACTGATTCCAAGGGGTTTACCGAGTCACCTCAAGATTACTCACCATTTGTATTCCCTTCTAGGGGGTACCAAGCTGTGGGCAAGTGATTTTGATACTCACCTTCCTTAGGTAGATCTATTTGAAGTGCTTGACAGTCAATACTCTATGAAAACATTATTGGAACATACATTTTCAAAGCTTTATCAGGGTCAATTATCTTGTTTGTATCCCACAAGGTTGCTTTGTCCCTTGTGGAGATTGCTTTTCTAAAAATCTTTGTTGAAATCTATCCTTTGCCATTGGGAAACATCAAACTGATCAACAAACCCAGTTTGAGATACTCAGAACATTTTGCAGAGAAACCCTTGGAATCAGATATCCAAAGAACCTTTTGTCTCAAACTAAACTAATCAGAGTTTTCCCCGAGTTATGCCCAAATTGATCAAACATCTAAAAGCTAAGTTACCCAAATCCAAAGATTATCAAGAGAAGAAAGTTGTAGAAAGAAACCTTAAGAGCCATCAATCCTCTATCCAAGCAACCCAAGCAGAAGAAAAATATCAAGAAAGGCTTGATAATATTGGCTATAATGCAAGAGTCAAACAGTTTGCCTACCAATTCTAAGTGAACCATCATTACGTCAACCTTGAAAGAGAAGATTAGTTGGATCCATTGCATGTCCCATTCTACCTTCAGATCTCAAAAACTTATCTTGGCAGTCCTTCATCCTAGTTTCATCCCACATCATCACCAAACCTTAGTTGCATCCTAGAAACCTTCTTAGTTGCATACACCATCATCTTCCTATCAGATTCATAGATCATCCATCTCAATTGCATTTGCATCATCCTTTTAGAAAGAGCATTGTTCCATTATCCTTCACTATCATTCCATCAGCAATCCACAATCAGAATCCCAAATCCTTGATCCAAATCCAGCATCCATTATCCAAAATAGAATCCACCATCCTTTGCACCAAATCCAGAGATCCAAATCCACAAGCACTTAGTGTTCAAAACCTTTGAGTTGTTTCCATCCCTTATCCTAAGTCAGATATCATCGCCTTTTTGACAGAGCACTGTCTAAAGGAAATCCAACTTGTCCTTGCATAGCCTCATCATCTCGAGCAAGAGATTGGCTTGTATTGATAAGAATCTAGTTGATCAAAGATCATTAGTCTATCCTAGGTTGGCCAAATCCTACCACTGATCCTCCATCGGGAAAAACAACAGCTCATTGTTGACACTTAGTAATCTTCCACCAACATCCCACCAATCCTCCACCCAATCTTGACCCAAATTAGAGCATCCCATCAAGCCTCCATTATCACCAATATTTTTTTACCAATCTGTCACCATCTCCCATCAAACTTCCACCATCCTTAATCCAAATCCAAGCATTTCACCAATCCTTGCATTGCATTCTAGAAATTCATCATCCTTAGAAGTTCCTTAAGCTTGCATCCATCATCCTTTAGAGTCTTTTAGGAAACATCTTGCATCCATCTAAGCATTTTCATCTCCATGCCTGTCGAGACAAGATCTGGATCTAGAAAAAGAAGGAACATGAATCCTTATCCAATCACCAATTCATCTGATCCCAACATTTTTACCAGTGCAATGATAGCCTATGATCCCCAAATACAAACTGGAAATACATTGGATGATCCCAATATCCCCTCAGCTCCTCTGGTAATAGAAACATTTGTGAATCATCTAGAGAATCCACCACTAGTCAATACTTCCATTCTTCCATATCTCCATCCTCGCATTCCCATAAGCACTATCCAAATCCTAGCACAAGTATACTCTCCATTCATCCAACCATTCCTTGATCCAACATTGCAAACATCTCAAGCAACCTCCACCATTCCTCTTCTTTTGCAAGGAAGCTTTGCCAATCCCGTAACACAAGCTATAAAACCATCTGCTCCATTCCCTATCGTAGGTACTTCAGCATCCACCATGGCTACTCAAGCTCTTGGAAAAATCCAACACTTGTCCTAGAATCAACTCCCACCTCTCACACAAACCTTTACATGAGCAGTTCTGCCATCTTCCATAAGCCAAACAACACCTTTCACTCCACAAGCTTCCACATCCATACCATCTTTTCCAGGGTCAACACAATCGTTTCCCTCTTTCTCCCAACAAGCCTCCCCATGAATGTCATCTATTCCAGGGGCAGCGCAATCACTCCCCTTTCATACCCAGCAAGCTTCTACATCAACATCACCCTTTTCATGGGGAACGCAAACATTCTCTTCATTTCCCCCCAAAAAAAATCTACCCAGGCACAAGCCCAGCAAAATGCCTTCACCACAGGAATGCTTTCCATGGGTTTTTCAAATCCACCATTCATGCCTCTAACTCCCATCACATCTACCTTCCCAGCATCCGCTGCAACACAAATCCCACCTCACACTGGTCCTCGTTGGGTTCTCACTCAAGAAGACATGAAAGCCTTTGGAATACCAACTCACTCTCCTACATCCATGTTTGCAAACCAACAAGCCACCTTCCCACAAGCTTTGGAATACCAACTCACTCTCCCACATCCATGTTTGCAAACCAACAAGCCACCTTCCCACAAGTAGCACAACAACAACCATCTCAGCCTCCACAAACTTCATCCTTCACAAGCTATCCATTCCCAACACCCAATGATTTTCAACAAGTTCCTCCACCTCAGCAACAAAGTTCATCCCATTTTGCAAGTTATTTTGCCCAACCATCCTTTTCTTCAGGCTTCCCTACATCAGTTCCACCCTTAAGCAATATGGGAATGCACCCGACCTATATCGGTCAACCACAGAGCCAAGTTTAGTAAGGACCATCGTATCAACAAACTGCACCATTCCACCAGTCATCCCCATAGAAACCATATTTTCAGTCATAGAAACAAACCCCCATCATCCCCCAACAGCAATAAGTTTCCTCCTATCAGTCACAGCAGCAAGTCCTTGTCATCCCACAACACCAGCAAGCAGTCTCATATCCATCACCACAATATCCCCCTATGCCACATCAACAGTATCCTCCCCAGCAAACATCACTCCAAAATCCACTCCAATCTACTTATCCCACTGGGCCATCTCTGTATCCCACTCCACAATACCCACCTCAAATGGGAGTACCCACTCAAACACCAATCAATGCTGAGTGGGAAGCCATGAAGAATGCTCTTAAAGAGCTTCAACCCGGTACTGATAACAAAACTTACAAGTTTGAGGAGGTGTGTCCTTATCTGTTTGACTGATCCATTGCTGCTATACCTTTCCCTAAGCACTTTGAGACACCTAAGTTTGATAAATATCAGGGGAAAGGAGATCCAGTCAATCATATTAAAGAATTCTATATGGCGTGCCAAGAAGTGGCTTATAGTGATAACTATCTCTTACGCCTATTCCCCAAAAGCTTGGGAGGAACCGCTGTTGAATGGTTCTACAAAATACCATGTGGGACTATCACAACCTTTGTCGAACTTTCTAAGAAGTTCATTACCCACTATGCCCACAATGTTGAGAATGAGTTGACCTTGCTAGATCTCTATAACTCAAAATAGAAAGAAGGAGAAAGCCTAGCAGAATACTTGTAATGATGGCAAAACCTTACCACCAGGTTATCATACGAGCCACTCGAAAAACATTTGACCAAAATCTTTATTAATAATCTGCATCCTAAGCTATCCCACTTCATGAGGATGAATTGTCTCCAAACCTATCAAGATATCAAGAGCAAGGGGATAGGTATTGAAAAGGCCCTCCTAGATGAAGGCACAATCTAACACTTCAAAAATGATGCCCAAAAACCCAGCAATGATAAATCTCATTACGGGAATCGTAACAAGAATGTTGTTACTGATGGAGCCACTGATACCAAGCATGTCCAATTTGTTGTGGCTAGTCCTCTGTCAACTCCTGCATACCAATAGCAACAAGCACCCATCTATCAACAACCTCCTCAAGACCATCAACAACCCATGCAACAATATCATTCTCAGAATAAATAGCAAAATTATCAGTAGCAAGCCCATCAAGTTTATCAAGGTAATCCAAATAATCAGGTCAATTTCATTAATGTTGCTCCCAAACAACACAAGCCCAAAGCTCAGAATAATCCAAGGAAGACCTTCACACCACTGGGTGAACCTTTGGATGTTATCTTTCACCGAATGGCCAAGGCCAACTTGATCACGTTTCCACCAATCCAGCCAGTTGATGATACCACTCCCAAGCCTGATTGGTACAAAGATCATGAATACTGTGATTTTCATCATGTGAAAGGACACACTATGTTGAAGTGTATGAGCCTCAAAAACTATATCCAAGATCTCATTGATCAAAAATAAATTCAAGTAGATGCACCTGCTCAAGCCTCGCCAAATGCCAACTTAAAAATCTATCAGAATGTGTTCCCACAACACAATGCTAGGAAGAACCAAGCTAATATCAATCATCCCCAGAATCATGGTAAAGGCAAGCAAGAAGATCACACTACTGCCTACATCAATTATGATAAATTTGTTGGATGTATAACCCAAGTTGAGCCCACAGTCAATACCATCCATGTTAGAGGAGTGGATCGTCAATGTGTTGTTACTACCCGCAGAGGTCGGATCACTATTGCTGGTGCCCGTCCAAGGCCAGTACACAATGCACACAATGCACAGTATGACCTCATAGAACATCTTGGGAATACACCAGCCCAAATATCCATCTTGGACCTTCTCCGCACTTCACCTCTCCATCAGGAGATCCTTGACCAAGCTCTCAAAGGACATGTCCCCACAAACATTAACACCACCTAGTTTGTGACCCTTGTGGGACATTTATCTGTAGCCTATGCTTTATCCTTCAAAACATCTGACATGCCAGATGTTGCACCTGACCATACTCTCCCTCTCCACATTGCCATCATGGTCAGAGACTTTGCCATCAAATGGGTCTTAATAGATAATGGCTCAGCCCTGAACTTGTGTACTTTGAAATTCATTCAATAGATTGGGTTCACACAAGCCAATATAGCACATGAAGTAATTGCTATCAAAGCCTATGACAACTTGGAGCGTACCTCTAAGGGTACTACTACTTTTCCCATTCAGCTGGGCCCAGCAACACAGGATACTATTTTCCATGTTGTTGATCTTGACCTACCATTTAATATCCTCCTAGGCCGACCATGGATTCATTCCATCAAGGCTATACCATCTACTTACCATCATTGCATCAAATTTCTACATCAAGGCACTGAGGTTACCATCCATGCTGACCCCAAACCCTTCGCATACTATCATGCAATGGAAGCATCATTCCCTCACTCCACTCATTGTCCTGGAACTAACATTGGTACTTCTATTACCAGCTCATCCTGATCCCATTGCGATCCAGAAACCATTCTCACCTCCACCCTCTCTTCCATCAAGATCAATAACCAGGGTTGTGGTGAATATAGCCTACATGATGCATTTGTCATAGGGGCCCTCCCGCTTGATCCACATACTCAAGGGCACCCGAGTCACCAAAGCAAGCCTATTGAAGAGCATCATGAAATCAAGAGAATGGGACCTATGACTTTTGAATCCCATGGCACATTAAATAGTCAAGAAATGGATCTTGACATTAATAGGTGGTTGTACAAAGATCCCCCACCACCTGACACTCAACTCCTTGGCTACTTCAAAGATAAATACCCACAATCACACAAGTACACTACTGAGCAATGGAACTACCAAGGTGGTGGTCTAGGACCACAAGAAGGTGGAAGAAAAGACCCAATTACAGCATCCAAAAACCCACAACATCAGGGTCTTAGCTTTAATACCCCTCACCTGCATATACAAGGGCCCAATACTGCAACTAGGGGCACCAACATGACTAGCGTTCCCCTCTTGAATAGCCAGGATGACCTCGTAGAGATCAAAGACATCCCTGAAGAGAAAGAAATTAGATCCTATGATGATATCTTTGATGATGATACCCTCTTGAGGACTTCTATCCTCCAATAACTTGCCATCAATCTCATAGAACTTCCCCTCATTCACCCTCAACTCATAGACTGCGACCAACCAAGCATTGCACACATCAATGAGTTCCAAAGCATGGAAGCACTCCTAGAATTCATGGGGGCATCAGGCCCACACTCAGTTTAGGATTCAAAGTTAGCTCACATCTACAAGCTTGACCCAGAAGGATACTTTGGAGAGGAGGCAAGCTTTAGCTACAAAAGAGAAATAGAAAGAGTAAAACATGAGTCCTTATGTGAAAACCCTTCCGGGGCACATTCTGATTCCAAAAAAGTAAAAATAAAGAGCATATATTCTAGTGAAAACTTGGCAATTCAAGTGCTAGAAGATGAAGACTTGCCTCTTCCTCCCATCCAGGATTACAGACCTGACCAGTCACCTATCATCATAGAAGAAACCAAGCTAGTCAACTTAGGTGTAGAGGAATGTCCGAGGATCACCTACATTGCAGCCAACATGATAGAAGGTGAAGAAATGGCTTTCACTGCACTCCTTCAAGAAGCTACTACAAACTTTGCATGGTCATACGCACACATGCCTGGACTTGATTCTAAACTTGTTGTTCATCATCTAGCCATAGACCCCAATGTTAAGCCAGTAAAGTAGAAGCTACGCAAAATGCATCCCAAAGTAGCTCTATTGGTAAAATCAGAACTAGAAAAGCTCTTGGATGCAAAGATTATCAGAGTTATAGATTACTCAGATTGGATCTCCAACATGGTGCCTGTCACAAAGCCTTCAGATGACATCAGAATATGCACAGCTTTTAGGGACTTGAACAAGGCATGTCCTAAAGATGACTTCCCACTACCTAACATAGACATGATCGTAGATCTTACAGCAGGCCATGAAATGTTGTCACTAATGGATGGTTTCTCTAGATACAATCAGATTCATATAGTAGCAGAAGACCAACACAAAACAACATTCACCACTCCATGGGGTACCTTTTGCTATAACATGATGCCCTTTGGTCTAAAGAATGCAGGAGCCACATATCAGAGAGTGATGACAGCAATCTTCCATGACATGATCCACAAGATCCTAGAGGACTATGTGGATGATATTCTTGCAAAATCAAAGACACACCATTAACACCTTGACATTCTTGAGAGTGTGTTTGATCGCCTGCAGCACTATGAGTTACGGCTCAATCCAAAGAAATGTATCTTTGGTGTTACATCTAGAAAGCTCCTAGGTTTCATAGTATCATGATGAGGCATAGAGATTGACCTTAAAAAGGTCAAAGCAATAATAGAAATGCCTCCCCCAAGAACACTCAGACAGCTCAGAAGCCTACAAGGAAAGCTTCAATTAGTACGTCGGTTCATTTCTCAACTAGCAAACAAGTTCCAACCTTTCACACATCTTTTATGCAAAGACACAAGCTTCAAATGGGATCCCATATGTCAGAGAAGCTTTGATAAGCTCAAGGAGTATCTAGCCAATTCTCCAATCCTAGTACCACCAGTTCTAGGATGCCCTCTCATACTCTATATCTCAACAACCACTATAGCACTGGGGGCACTCCTAGCTCAGCATGATGACAAAAACAAAGAGAGAGCCATCTACTACATTAGTTGACCTCTTGTTGGCTATGAGCTTAATTACTCACCCATGGAAAAAGCATGCCTTGTAGTGGTCTTTGCCACTCAAAAGCTTAGACATTACATGCTCAGTCACACAATCAAGCTCATTTCAAAGGTGGACCCCCTCAAATATCTACTATCAAAGACAACTCTCACAGGCCATATGGAAAAATGGGTCATGATACTCAGCGAGTTTGACATCTAGTACATAGATCAGAAAGAAATCAAAGGGCAAGTCATTGCCGATCAGTTAGCAGAAGCACCACTGGTGGATGCTTATCCACTAATCATGGAATTCCTTGATGAACACTTATGTATGATCGAAGAGCAGCCCATGTGGAAACTATACTTTGATGGCTCCTACACATCACATGGATTAGGGGTAGGAATCCTATTCATCACACCTCAAGGTGACTACATCCCAAAGTCATTCAAATTGGGATTTTCATGTACCAACAACATTGTAGAATATGAGGCACTCATCTTAGGTCTCAAAATAGCCATTCAATGGAATATCACAAAATTGCAAGTGTTCGACGATTCACAGCTAATTATCAAGCAAGTCCTAGATGAATATCAGACAAAGGATGACAAGCTGCTACCTTACAAAGAACTTGTGGATAGATTGAAAGAGCATTTCTTGAATCTATAATTCACACAGATACCTAGACTTCAAAACAAAGCAGCAGATGCAATGGCAACTATTGGGTCCTTGTTAGAAATCCCACGTGACGCATCACAGTATGAATTCCTAGTTGAGCAGCTACATACACCAGCTTATGAGAACACTGATGCAAAAATGGAGTGTGTATTGGTTAGTCTCCAGTCCCCGCGGTACCACAATATCCATGCATATCTAAAGAATGATATGATATCTCCCCATCTCACCAATAACCAATGCCAAAACCTTATTCGTAGAGCTTCCCACTACACTCTTGTAGCCAACACCCTTTATCATCGAGGGTATCACAATATCCTCTCTAGGTGTTTAGATTCAAACAAGGCCATCCTGGCTTTCGAAGAGGTCCACGCTAGAATTTGCGGTGCCCACACGAGTGGCATGGTTCTATCTAAGCAATTTCTTCGAGTTGGGTATTATTGGCCCACCATGGAACATGATACTTGTGAGTTTGTTAGAAAATGTTTACCATGTCAGTAGCATGCCAATTTGATTCATGCACCAGCACAAGATTTGTAGCCCATTGTGCCACCTTGGCCATTTTCATGTTGGGGCTTTGACCTTGTCGACTTAATCACTCCCCTTTCCTCGGATGGACACAAGTACATAATAACTGCCACAAAGTACTTCACCAAATGGGTTGAAGCGATTCCACTCACCCTAACTACTAGCATTCAAATATCCAAGTTCATCCTTTACCACATCATTTGTCGATTTGGCATACCATCTACCATCTTCATAGACCATGGCACACCTTTTGAAAACTAGCATGTGGATGATCTATGTGCCAGACTCCACATCCATCATCATTTCTCTAGTCCATATTTCCCTCAAGGAAATGGCCAGGCTGAGGCAACCAATAAAACTATCTTGAAAATCCTCAAGAAGGTTGTCAATGATTCTGGTCGTGACTGGCACCTCCAAATCAATCTCGCCCTTTGGGCCTAGCGTACTTCTTATTGCACTCCCACAGGCACCACCCCATATTCCCTTGTATATGGTGCCGAAGCCATTTTGCCGATCGAGGTCGAGCTCCCATCATTGCGAGTCTCCATGAAGAACTAAACCATTGATGAAGACTATCGTGTGGCCCGTCTCACACAGCTAGACCTGTTAGATGAAAAAAGATAGCAAGCATATGATCACCTAGTTGCATACCAAAATTGACTCAAAAGGAGTTATAATAAGAAGGTTCATCCTAGACAGTTCCAAGTCGGTGACATGGTCCTTAAAGAAAATTAGAAAGTCCAAGCAAACAAAGAAAAGAAAGGCAAGTTTGAGCCTACTTGGCTGGGCCCCTATATTGTCACAACATGCTTCGGCTCTGGAGCTTATCAACTATCTACACTAGAAGGTGAGCCTTTGAATGATCCAATCAACATCATACATCTGAAGAGGTTCTATGCCTGAACCAGATCCTACATATTTAGAAAATCCATAAAATTTTGAAAAAAGCAGAAAAATACAAAAAGAGCAAAAAAAGAAAAAGAAAAAGAAAAATCATCATCCAATGGTGAAAACTTGGCAATTCAAGCACCTTGGACAAGTATGTTGGTGAAAACCTGGCAAACAGGTGCCATACATAGTGGACCGAGTCATTATCTATCAAACTTCCATCCCCCCATCCTAGCATCTCAGTCCTTTTTTTTCCCATCCCCATCCCCATCCACCATCCCCCCACATTCCTCTTTTCATAATCCTCAAGAAAATCCACAATCCCACCTATACCATATCTTGTACCATATCTTGTACCCTATCTTGCCCATATCTTGCACATTTCTTGTACCATATCCTGTATATCCTGTATAGCATGATCCTTCTTGTATATCCTGTATAATGAGATCTTCCTATCCCCAATCTTAAGCTTCTGTCCATATCCATTGTATATCTTTTCCCATCCATTATACATATCTTCGTGTCTTGTTGTACATAGTCCTTGTCAGTCCTACCGCCGCATTTGATCAGAACACTTTGTCCTACCCAGCCTTGTACTTCAGCAACATCAATTGTCGACTATTCTTGATCCCAGTGATTATTCTTTGACTTCATCATTTGCCCAGCACCCAACAACACTCATTCTCCCATCAATCAGCAGGTTCTTGAGGATGTATCCTTCCTCCTATCAGATCCCATCTTCCACCAATCACACTAGGTCTTTGTCGATGTATCCTTCCACACGTTCAGACCAATCTTCCCACCATCAATCAAATCAGTCACATCAAATCTCTCTCCTTGGCAAAGGATGTCTTTTTGGAGTTATCATTTTGGTCTTGGATCTTGTCCTTTGGATTTTGTTAATCTTTTATAGCTTCTCATTGTTCTCTACTCAAAGTTGCCATGATCCTTTATATCATGGTGCGCTGTGAATGAGGATAATTTGGGACAAGGTCTTTTGATCTTTTGCTTCTGCCTATGAGTTAGTCATGTGTTTGTGGTTTCTTTAGCATCGTTTCCACCATGCTTCCTCTTGGATTTATGCGTGATGCTGGGGCAACCCTGTGTGTCTTTTTAGCGTCAGTCCTATGCAACGCTGGTGACAAGGCCTTGTGATCCCAGTATCTTTGGTAGGTCTCTAGCATTGCTATATTAAACTAAGTTGTGCTCTCCACATTTGCACTTGGAGCTTCCCTCAATCCCCTGCATCTTGCATCATATAGATTAATCTTTCATCTTGCATCTCTCATATAGCTACCTCCTACATTTTGCATTCCATCTCATCTTGCATTCACCCCTCTTTACTCTTAGAAGTTTGGTTATTTATTCTCCCCTTCTTCCCAGGTCCTTCCTTCTTTGTTTCCTTTCAAGAAAATTCCACAATGTTTACTCCTTGCGTTATTTTCTCGAGGGGACACAACCCATCATTCCTCTAAATTCTAGCCTTGGGCATCTTATTTTCTTGTCTTTGACACCATGCCACTTGCTGCATCGCATCAAACAGGGGCAAAATGTAGACACGTGAAAATCCTTTAGAAAATAAAGTATTTTTATTTTCTAAAAAATCCCTGATGACATCATCATTTGTTAATTAATTATTTATTTAATTAATTTATTTTTATGTCATTAAATCCCTTTATCTTAATTAAAAATATTTAATTAAGAAATCCCTCCCAAAAATTTTTAAATCTTATTTAAACATTATTTCCCTATTTATTAATTATTTTAATTAATAAATTGACCAAAAATCCCAAAATAAATAATTTATTTATTTTTTGCCCAAAACTTGGCCAATTTTTTTAAGACCACTAACCTCTTCCAGAATCTTCTAATCTTTCTTTAATTTCGATTAAAGGCTAATCCCATCATTTCCTAATCCTAATCCCAACTCAAGAATATTTAATTAAGATTAAATATTAATCCTCAATTCCTAATTTACCCTAGGAAAACTCTAGACTCTTCTAGAACTTTCCTAATCCTTCCCTAAACCCATTTAGGGGAAATTACCTACTTTCCCTAAGCTAATCTAAGTCTCCTTTGACTCCTAGTCAAACACTACCCTAATGAGCCTCAAACTCATTAAGCCTTTGAGATAAATAAAACTTTATTTATTTCTTAAATTCCATATTTATCCTGAGAAAGCCTAGACTTTTCTAGAAAGTCTTTATCCTCATCCAAAGCCTAGACTCTTCTAGAAAGTCTTCATCCTTATCCCTTTGATTTCTACTCAAACCCTACCCCTAATGAGCCTCAAACTCATTAAAGCCTTTGAGATAAATAAAAATTTATTTATTTCCTAAATTCTATATTTATCTTTAGAAAGCCTAGACTTTTCTAGAAAGTCTTTATCCTCATCCAAAGCCTAGACTCTTCTAGAAAGTCTTCATCTTTATCCCTTTGACTCCTAGTCAAACCCTACCCCTAATGAGCCTCAAACTCATTAAAGCCTTTGAGATAAATAAAACTTTATTTATTTCCTACATTTCATATTTATCCTTAGAAAGCTTAGACTTTTCTAGAAAGTCTTTATCCTCATCCAAAGCCTAGACTCTTCTAGAAAGTCTTCATCCTTATCCCCTTGACTCCAACTCTAACCTTACCCCAAACTCTAACCTATCCTCTTACCCAAACCTTTCCAAAAGCCTATAAATACTCTCATTTCTAAGAGAAAATCCATCCACTTTTATTTTCAAGTAATGGTAATCTTATAATGTCATTTTCATGTTAGATCATAGCTTAAAATCAACTAATTGTTAGATTTCTTTATTTTCTTTAAGCTTTTTAGCACATCATAGCTTAGCAATAATGGATTAACATAGTTTCTTTCATTGTTTTGCATAGCATATAGCATCATCCTCACACTTCATTTGGGTTAAAATAAATCTTAGCATAATCATATTTGCATCAAATCTCTATTAAAGCATTCTTGAGTTCTTGAGGCCTTAGGGGCAATTTTGGGTGTTCTACCCAATATTATGCCATTTTTGAGTTTTTCATAAATCTCAATCCATCTTAATATGCATTAGAATATGCTCCAAGTGCTTAGAGAGCACACCCACATCCCCTAAGCAAGAGCAAATCAAACAGTGCTTGGGTGCACCTATTTAGGCTCTATCTGAGGTGGCTTAGCTTAGAGTTTATTTGTTTTGGATTGATTTCATGCTAGATTAAAATCTAAATATTTGTTTGGTTTGAAGCTTTCAAAACAGGTATCATCAAAAGCCTTGTCCACACTAGTATGAAAACTACACATCCAAAACATTTTTATAGATACAATACAAAGTGAATTATTTGAAGCATTCAAGAAAGAATTTTTAGATGTGAAAATATGTCAAAGAATGTTTGAGAGGTTGCGCCCTTACTTTGTATGCATAAATAAGGTTTGTGAAACTTGTTGTTGTAGAAATCATGTTGAGTTTCATCTATACTTGCAATCATATAAAAAAGTTATGGCAGTTCTTGACTCAAATATGGTCATCCCTGGAAGTACGACACAATTTGTGAAGTCTATTTTATGTGATAAATTAGAAGATTCAAATGAGTTCAAAGTATAGTGTATAAAGAATGCATGCAATGATTGTGGAGATTTGCATAAATTTCTATTGCAAATTGAGAATATTAATGTTTCAACACTAGTTTTGTGGAAAAGATTTGAATATGAGACATATCAAACAAAGACCGAAGATAAATCCAAAAAAATTGTATTGAAGAAGAGTGAATTGTCTTACCTTGAGTTTACGACCAGATTTCGTACTCTAATTTATCCATATATCTAGCATTTTCATGGTGCACGATGGCAAGCTAAACAATTTCATGATTCAAAAGATTGTTTTCCACCTGGTTGTATTCTTTCAATTGTAAATTTCTTTGAGAACTATACATTTCCCCTCAAATAGAGCTTCAAGCTCAATATTATCATTCTGATCAGGTTGCAATATTTGTTCAAGTGACCTATAGACATGCACAATTTGATTTGGATGAGGTAGAAAGTACCGATCTAAATAAACACATTATCATCAAGGAGGTTCATTTCTATATCAGTGATGATAAGGTTCATGATAGGAGCTATGTGGCTCATTGTTTTGCAATGTTTTTTGAAGATATTGCAAATCACAGGATAAAGGCTTCACAACATGATTTGGTCTAATGGTTGTGCAGGTATGTGTATAGATGCTTCAATTTATTTTCATTGTCATTTAATTATTTATTAAATTATTAAAGATGACATGTATGTATGCATGTACAACTTAATTTTGCAGGACAATTTAAATCTGCAAAAGCCTTTAATTGGCTAGCCATGTAACATGCTATATGCAATGTTAAAAAAATTTAGAACTTCTTTGAAAGTGGACATGGAAAAGGAGAGCACGATGGAGCAGGAGCATGTGTGAAGCGTGCACTTCGCCAACATGAACTTGGTACAAATGGTGTTCAATAGTTATATATATATATATATATATATATATATATATATATATATATATATATATATATATATATATATATATATATATATATATATATATATATATATATATATATATATATAAAATTATAATAATAATAATAATATAATTTTAGCTTAGATCCATTTTCTTTAAACTGATAATTCAGAAATGTACATGTAACATGATAGAGAATTCAAAGAAAATTGTTGAATGGTGTCAAAGTCATTTTTCTCCTCGGGACACCAAATACAATAAATGTTATTTTTGGGAAGTGAAAGGTAATTTATGTTTTATTGTAAAATTTTAAATTAAATTTTGATTTTGTGTTCATGTCTATCTTTTCATAATTGTTGATCTAAACATGTGCAACTTTCATTTCATATTTGTAACAGATATAGACCGATCTAATCCTTACAATTGTCAAAGAATTGTTGGTATTAAAAGTTTACATCAATTGATCACTACAGGACAACACAAGCCTCTTTTGATTCAAGTAAGAGAAAAATCATGTTTTTGTGCTCACTGCATTGAGGACAATCCATTGAGTCAATGTGAGAATATTGCAAATGGATATGTTTCACGATGGGATATGAAGGAGTTAATCATAATGCCTCATTATGAAGATGATGGCATTGACATAAACATTCATGATCCTATATATTCAACTGATTATGAGCGTGTTTCTGATTTAGTTGTTACAGGTGTGTGCACATACATGTTCTTTTATTTAATTTTAATTTATCGTACAAGTGATGTTTAATTTTAATAGAATTCATTTGTATAGGTGATATTTTTGTTGTAGTTGCAGATCCTGATAATGAAGAAAGTGTAGATTATTATCTACTAAGATGCACGAAAGCAAAATACAAGTTGACAGAAGAAACTGTAGATGATGATGGATAGACATATCCAACTGGTTCAATTGTTATTGAACAAACCTATTATTAGCAAATAAAGGTTGATAGAAATGGTGTTCAATTTATTGAATACACGTGTGGCCAAAAAGTTCTACATTACAGTCACTTGGTTATAGTAACAAAGTTGCAATTCAAGACATTGCAAAAAAGAGGACGTGGCAATCAGAAGTGGAGGTTGTCTATTGAAGAACATAAAAAAACTTTTGGAGATAATAAAAAATAGAGAGGATCTAGACTATATGTCTCAGGAGCTTTAGAATAAACTTCCTTTTGTAGCTCTTGTACTTTCATATTTGAGCTCTATAGTTTGAACTTTCATGTTTGAACTCATTTATATTGTATGTTTTTATGTATGTTAGTTAATTAATTGTATTCTTTGATTAATTAGTTAGTTAATTAAATGTATGCTTTGATTAATGATTTTGGTAATTATGCTTTAGTTAATTATGTTAGTTAGTTAATTAATTATATGCTTTGATGCATTACCTCCCCTTAAGACCTCCCCTTAAGACATTAGTTAGTTACTTATTTAATTGTTTTTTACTTACATGACATTAGTTAGATTACTTAATTATGTTAGTTATCTAATTATGTTAGTTAGATTACCTAATTATGTTAGTTAATTATGTTAGTTAGATTACTTAATTATGTTAGTTACCTACTTAATTAATTGTCCTAATTGTTAGTCCATTAATTATGTTACTTTGTTTATGCTTTTGATAATTTTGTTAGTTACTTAATTAATTGGTAATTGTTACTTAATTAATTGTATGCTTTGATACATTACCTCCCCTTAAGACCTTAGTTAGTTACTTATTTAATTGTTTTTTACTTACATGACATTAGTTAGATTACTTAATTATGTTAGTTACCTACTTAATTAATTGTCTTAATTGTTAGTCCGTTAAGTATGTTACTTTATTTATGCTTTTGGTAAATTTTTAACTAGTTAATTATGCTTTAGTTAATTATGTTAGTTACTTAATTAATTAATTGGTAATTGTTAGTTAGTTAATTAATTGTATACTTTGATGCATTACCTCCCCTTAAGACATTAGTTAGTTACTTATTTAATTGTTTTTTACTTACATGACATTAGTTAGATTACTTAATTATGTTAGTTAGATTACCTAATTATGTTAGTTAATTATGTTAGTTAGATTACTTAATTATGTTAGTTACCTACTTAATTAATTGTCCTAATTATTAGTCTGTTAATTATGTTACTTTATTTATGCTTTTGGTAATTTTGTTAGATAATTATGCTTTAGTTAATTATGTTAGTTACTTAATTAATTGGTAATTGTTAGTTAGTTATTTAATTAATTGTATGATTTGATGCATTACCTCCCCTTAAGACCTCCCCTTAAGACATTAGTTAGTTACTTATTTAATTATTTTTTACTTACATGACATTAGTTAGATTACTTAATTATGTTAGTTACCTACTTAATTAATTGTCCTAATTGTTAGTTCGTTAATTATGTTACTTTATTTATGCTTTTGGTAATTTTGTTAGTTAATTATGCTTTAGTTAATTATGTTACTTAATTAATTGGTAATTGTTACTTAATTAATTGTATGCTTTGATACATTACCTCCCCTTAAGACCTCCCCTTAAGATATTAGTTAGTTACTTATTTAATTATTTTTTACTTACATGACATTAGTTAGATTACTTAATTGTTAGAAATATCTAAAATAACATTAGTACATAGCATAACATAATCTATACAGAGCATGTATAAAAATAAGTCTAAAAGATGAAATAACACATGAACATATAACATGTAATGTATAAATATGTAACATATAATGTCTGAAATATGTAATGTAATGTATAAAATATGAAATAACACACAACCATATACCATGTACATATATGAAATGACTAAAATATCTAGATGTATATATGAAATGTCTAAAATTTGAAATAACATGTATATATGAAATGTCACATGAAATATCTAAAATAACATGGTCGCTCAACAAGAGCCATGTCTTGATTCATGACCTGATGGCGGTGCACCTCCTCCTAATGTCTATGTACAATAAACAAAATATTTCACGCATACATACATGTATAATAAATTTTAAATACTTATGATCATAGAAAAATTAAATTTTTGAACAAATGTCTCATTGTACATGTGTATCATGATGAATAGGATCGCATGGAGTTTGTAAATCTCCATATGGTGTAGCATCCTTGCCTATAACCTCCTACAATATGCATATATATAACATATATTAATCAAAATTCAAATATATGTGTAAGTTTTTTAAATAAATAAAAATTAAATTTAATTATATATACCATAGCAACCTCTAATGCTCTCCCGAAAGCACTTAATCTAACTCATGTAATGACATTTGCACAAGATCAATCTGGTCATCTGTAAGCAATGTAGTAAAAATTTGACAACCTGGACGTGATGAAGTGGCCTACGTAGTCTAATGATTAGTTGTAGGTGGTGCAGTCTGTTAAGGAGCTGTAGGTGGTGGTGTAGTCTGTTGAGGACTTGTTGGCGGTGCAATCTACAGAGGAGTTGTAGGTGGTGGTGTAGTCTGTTGAGGACCTATCGGTGGTGCAGTCTACTGAGAACCTAATCCAATAGGTCTAGTAAGAAAGCTCCCGAAAAATGATGGAACCTCCCTGAGTGGAACCCCACCAAGCATCTGTATGGTTTGATATGAAAAAACTAGACCACTCGATAATAATGCACTCATATGTTGCAAATGGTCCATATCTGATATAGCTACAACCTCCAGGGGAGATGGTTTATTGACTATATCATATGGATCACCACTAGAGGATGCATCTTATGCAGGTGGAGGAATGTTGGAACAAGAACATAACATGTATCTCCCCACATGATCTGATGACATCTCCTGAACCTGTGTGGTGATACTCACTATACTAGAATAAACCTCCCTCCTCATCCTGTCATCTGGTACACTCTACCAAAAGGTTTGGACCCACCCTTGCCTTCTTATTAGTGGGCATAGGGGCATCAGGCACTCTGAACTTGTCAGATAATCTCCCTCTCCCCTACCAAACATGATCAGGATAATATGTATAATCAACATCATGCTGCAAATGAAATTCTGCAAACAATTGTTTGAAGAAATATAGTGGAAGCTCATCCTTCTAGGGCCACCTATGATGAGAAGCCAACCATTAAGGATATATAAATGGTGCCACAAGGTCATTCTCACATCTCATGACCATGTATCCTCTCACCTTAGCCACGTCTTGATAATGAGGAAACATGCTCTTCACCATAGCGGTGGAAACATTTGTATTAATCTACCTATACTTCATAGTGCTAGTAACATTGTGAGACAAAGAAGTATAGAATGTATCAATGCTGATAGTATCATACAGGTTGTATAATTGAACTGTGTCAATCATACACAACAAATCATCTCTCACAATGTTCACCTATCCCTATTGGGAATGGTGGTGGATGAAGCTAAGGTCTGATCCAAAACCTCTAAGGATCATCTCAATTTGTCAATAGTAGAATCAAATAGATTTTCTCTAGCCTCTATAGAATTGGCCAATCTATGTGAGGAGTGACCACTACCACTACCACTACCACCCCCCTATACTCTAGGCTCTCTTAAATTGACTAACCCTCTACCCGATGCCATGTAATAGATAAACAAGAATATATATAGATCTCTACAAATGTACATTATAATCATCTAGTTTAAATGATATATATATATATATATATATATATATATATATATATATATATATATATATATATATATATATATATGATTTAGAACAACAGAGAGGGGGGGTGAATCAGTTGTTCTCAGGTCTTGATGTATAAGACAAACTTAAAAACTTTTCTTTAAATCATATCCAACAACCAAAAAAAACTCGGTCATCACCGATTTAATAATAGAAACATATAACATTGCAGTCCACTACCCAGCTGTAACTTAACTTGTAAAATACAAAAATGTTCAAACCAAAACATTCACACAAGTATTTGTTGGCATTAAGCAGAATTGCCACTAGTGACAACACTTATTTGCGTTCTCAGTGCAAACTGAGCAGACAGTGCAAACCGAGCAGACAGTGCAAACCGAGTAGACAGTGCAAACCGAGCAAACAGTGCAAACCGAGCAAACAGTGCAAATCAAGAAAACAGTGCAAACCGAGCAAACAGTGCAAACCGAGAAGACAGTGCAAACTGAGCAGACAGTGCAAACCGAGCAGACAGTGCAAACCGAGCAGACAGTGCAAACCGAGCAAGTTAGTACAAACCGAATAGGACAGTGTAAACCGAGTAACATCATGTCTACTGAGTCACCAGTATTTACCGAGTTCAAAACCTACCGAGTGATCAGTATGAACCGTGCCTTCACTTCTACCGAGTGCATGATGATGCCGAGTAATGCAGTGGATGCCGAGTATCAGAAAGTCACCGAGTCAATTTGCAGGAACCGTGTAACCATACTTGGGCCGACTTAGTAGCACTTATGTTTATTTGTCAAGCCGACTGTGTAATTGTAATTGTAATTAATTGTTTAAGACTTGTATATAAACAATGTTGTAAAAATGTAAAGATGTATGAATGATGAAACATATGTGAAAGAAAAAGAAAGGCAGAGATAAGTGAATTACAGAAAGCTTCAGCAGTATAAGGAACAACAAAGACAAATTCATCATAGAAGGTGATCAGTACATCAGCGAATCTCAATCAGCAATCCAGTTGCAAAGCAAGAGATCTACTGTTTCATCCTAACAGGTGAATCAGTACTAAATCCTTTAACCGGGTAGACTTAACAGTCTTTTGTAAAATCTCTTTACCGAGTGCATACTTCATTGTATGTTTTGTAAATCCTTTAACAAGGTGGATTTAGCAATCCTTATTGCTCCTAACAGGGCAGATCATCAGAAGTGATCAAATTGTAAGCCTTAACTGGCCAACTTTATTCTGCAGTATTAAAGCTTTGTGGGTTTCATCCCCACCCCAGTTTTACTTTCTTTTGGAAGGTTTCTGGGTAACCAAATCTATGTGTCATTATTGTGAATGCTTTTAAGTTTCATGCTTTCTGTATGCAAAGGTTAAAGTGAATCACATGTTAATACATCTGTAATTGAAAGAAAATTTGGAGTTACTGATTCACCCCTCCCCTCTCAGTAACTCAGTTAATTCCTAAATATTTCCAACAATTGGTATCAGAGCAAGCATTGGTTCTCAAGATAAAGCTTAACTAGCTTGAGCAAAGATCCAGGACAATGGAGGTATTTAAACTGAACAAGGTGATTGAAAATGAAAAGCTAGATCTGGAAATGGCCATAGCTAAACTCAAAGAAGCAAAAGAACATCTTTCCCAATCCCTAAGAAGAAGGAAGGAACTTGCAAATCAGATGAATGATCAGAATTACATTGAAGAAAAGATTGAAGATCTTTTTCCCTCAAATAACTCAGATGAAGCAAACAATGCTGTCAAAGAACTCCTAGAAAAGAATGGGTCTCTGCAGGAAGAAGTGAGAAAATTGAAAAGAGAACAAGAACTACACTCTACAAGATTCTGTGAGATCTTGGAACAAAGAAACAAGTTGAAAGATGAATTAGATGGAAGAAACATTGAAGTCCAAAATAAAACCCTTTAGCTAGAAAACCTAATTGATCAGATCTCTCATACAAATGAGGAAATTCTGAATCTAAGATCAGAAATAGAAAGCACAAGAGAAGAACTAAGATCTGAAAAGGAAATCAATCTAAGATTGGTGGATGACCTAAACGCTGAAAAACAAATCAATGAAGGAATGCTGAAAAGTCAAGAAGACCTGAATCAGCTGTATGAGCGAAATCTTCATAGGCAAAAAGGAAAAGCAGGACTTGGATACAAAGGAGAAGGCGAATCTTCTAAGCAAGGTACTCAAAGAAATCAAAAACCTACTTGTAATCATTGTGGTAAAATAGGACATACTTCAAATAAATGTTGGAATAATGAAAAAGCAAAATTCAATGGAAAATGTTACAACTGCAATCAACCTGGTCACAAAGCAAATGAATGCAGGGAAAAACCTAGATTCAGAGGTAATTGTCACAAGTGCAACAAACAGGGTCACAAGGCATCCGAGTGCAGATCCAAGACATTTAATCCAGCAGAACAAATTATGAAAGCAATGTTTGGATGGGACTACAACACCTGGTGTAGATGTCATTACTGTGGAGAATATGGACACATTGGCATGAATTGCATAAAACATCATCTAAGGAAAAGAGATACTACCGTAAGATGCTTCAAATGCACTAAACTCGGTCACATAGCCAAAAATTGCATGAATGCTAGTGAAGTTGAAGATGGAAAGAAGAATGAAGCAGCTAAGGTCAGGAAACAGGTAAGACAAAAATGGATTCCTAAAGCTACCGAGCAATCCACTCCAAGTAATGGAATGGATGGCTCTACCAACTCAAACTAAATTTCCAAGAAAGCACTGGAACTGTATTCTCATAGACCAATCTCAAGCAGTTCCAGAATCGAATTAAAAGAAAGATCTAAATCAGCATGTAAGATGCAGTAAGATCAAAGGGAGGTCGGTATCAGTCTTCACCGAGCAAGGTCGGTATCAGTTTTCACCAAGCGAGGTCGGAGCAATATGAATTCCCGAGTTCACCGAGTTGCGAAGTCTTTACCGAGCAATTAATTCTTAGTGGGTGACAGTCTGTCAGAATTCATACCCTAATTTGAAATGAGCATTAATGATAGAGTTGTAAACAAAAAGCAAGTAATCAAACTCATTCTTCACCGCGAACCTTTAGCACTTTGAGAGGAGAAAATTTCAAGAGCAACCCAGCGTTTCAATACTTTTGCGAAAGGAATTTTCTGTGAGCTATCATGGCATCATCCAGCACTTCAGCGAAGAAAGGATCTGATATGTTAGTCCAAGGGGAGTGGAAAGCACCAGATTTCAAGATCATGCCCGCAATTGCAGCAGCCCTAGATCCGAACGGAGCTCAATCTCAGATTCCTCCTAAGGTACTGCTTATTAACGATATCCGCAATCATTTCAACTGTTCAATTCATGAAATGGGGAACCTAGAACTAGATATTGTGTGTGAAGAACTATGTGTGGATGGTATTCTGAAACCCGAGCACAAACATCTGGAAGATAAAGGTTTAGTTCACATTTCACATCTACCTCGAAACTTTCGAGATAAATGGGTTAGATACATTCTCAGCCGTGTACATGATGGCAAGATTTGGCTTGAGCAACCTATAGAGATCACAAAAAGGATGATTCAACAAGTCACCGGTCTTCCCATGTTGAACAAAGCTAAAACTACCAAAACCCTAGGTCGGACGGAACTAGAGAAGAAAACCCTAGCCGAGTGGGACGGTAGAGGCATGAAAGTTAGCAGCATTATTGAAACTGAACTGAAGTTTGGTACACACATTATTGCCCATAAGATTTACAGTTCTAGTCGACAGAACAGTGTCTCCTGTGAAGCTATTGACCTAGCATACAAAGTGGTCAAGAATAACTTAACATTTGACCTAGCAGACTTATTGTTAAAGCAGTTTAACAAAAATATGGAAAGCATTAAAACTTCCAAAAACAATCCATGTAAGTTTGGATCCTTATTGGTCTGTTTATTCTTCTATGTTCTGAAATTCTTCCCTTCTAAAGGAAAAGTTGTATGGAGAAAAGATGTGCCAGTCCTCTATGAAATAAATGAATACATCTCAGAAATGGGTGAAAATTTTGAAAGCATCATGGACAATTATTTTGAGTCTTTCAAAGAGAAAATGAATGACAGATTCTGGATTCCACAGAAGTTGGTGGAAGATTACAAAGATGACATTTGTTTTATGGTGGATTGTGATAATGTATATATTCAAGCAGTTAAACCAAGGACTGTATATGTAAAACCTCTTCCTTATGAGGTAAATATTGATGAAACCAAGGATATCATTGAAGCTCTTCTTAATCAGCCTGTCAATCCCAAAGCTCCATATTTTGGAACATATGATGAAGCTAAGGTGAGAATTGAACTAAGCATAAAGCTTCCACAGGTGGTAAACAAAGGAAAGAAGAGGATAGCCAAAATGCAAATGATAACCGAGGACAAAGAGGAAAAATATGAAGAAGAAGAGGAAAAGGATGAGAAAATAGAGGAACCAGAACCTGCAAAGAAGAAAGGAAAGGTATTTATTACTAAGGCACCTAAGCCTCCTACTGCTATATTTACAAGGAGAAATACAAGAGGCAAGGCAGACAAGGCAGAAAAGGCAGATAAAGACATAGTATTCAAAAGGCCTCCTCTAAACCTTCAAGAAAAGCTCAAACTCTTTAGAGACGGATCAGGATCTGGAGTAAGTAACATAAAATCCTTAAGATATGAAACTAGATCGGAAACAGAACAGAAGGAAATAGAAGATGCTGTTATTGAGAAGATGGGACAGTGGAAATACTCTCCTGAAGAAATAGCCCCACAGGTTCCAGCAGTTCTATTGAATCCAATAAAAATGAGATGGAGCAATGCAAAGCAAACTGTGATAGATATATTTGATCAAAACCTGAGACAGTTGATGCCGAGCTTGAAAAATGATGAAGTAAAGAAAGCATTAAAAGAAAATGAAAATAAGATGACATTGAAGTTCAATACTTGTTTGATTTTGATCAACAATATTGAATCAGTTGTGAAGGCTGCAAATGCTACATGGAAGAACATATACCACCTTCACCAACTGAGTATTGAAATAGTCATAATAAAAGATATTGAAGATGACAGTGATGAACAAGAAGAAGACACTGAGGTAGATGATACTGTGAGGATAGCAGCAAAAGTCATTGCATCCCTTCCTACCTCTCCAGTAAAATTTTCTACATCCAGCCCAGAGACACCTTCAAGCATGGTTGTGACAACTTCCACATTTGTCCAATCATCCCTAGCAACAACAGAAGCAGCTACCATTTCTTCTACCGAGCTGCAGTCTCCTGCACCATCAAGTTTTCCAGCAGTAAGTTTTCCAATTTTTGAATCTTCAAGTGTAAATATTTTAAGTTCTCCAGTAGAAAGTATGCCAGTCTCTATAGCCAGCCCTACTTTATCTACTGTCACTACTACCAAAGCATTAAGTACAGATAAGCCTAAGGCTCTACCGAGTATAAAATTTTTGGGTAAGAATATAGTAGAGGATATAGACCTAGATGAAGAGATAGAGATTCCTACATTAGATTTTGCAAATCTATCAGCGGACCAAATGCAAAATATAGGTGAGATCCTCCAAAGGAAAGCAAAACAAAAGAAGCTTAAAGAGGAGAGAGACAAGGAGTATCAAATCATCAAGGATGCTAAGGACATTTTGTCTGATGCATTAGGTATTAAAGTAGACTCCTCCCAACATGTTTTGTTACAATTAGCAGAAGCAGTTGAGAAATACAATGAGGATTCATCCTGGACAGAAAAGTTAGTTGAAAGAGCTGAGAAGAGATTCAACAATAAAGTTCTTGAGCACATTGCTCAGCACATAGCTATTAACCAAGTGGAATTGTCTTCAGTTTTGTCTAACATTGAATCTATCTATTCGAATGCTACCTCTCTTTTGGCCAGACTGTGCAATATTGCCGAGTTCACAAAGGATGTTAAGGATAAAATGAATAAAATGGATGAGGACATGAAGATTAGCATATAGAAGCTGCAAATTGAACCAAGTTCAAGCTCTGCTCATCACATGAAAATTTCACACCTATCTAATATGCAGTCTGATCTACTGAAAGAAGACACAAGGATCCGGTCCACACTGCTAGACATCCAACACATGATCCTTCCCATCATGAATACAATGTATAAGCACATTGAACATTCCAAAACATTGATTCATGACAATCAGTTCTCTATAGCAGATCACATGATTGAACTCTCTGCAGAAGTCCAAATTGCTATACAAACATGTAAAATCCTGCAAGAAAGTTGGGACAGAACCCTGGCACTAATAATGAAGGTACATTCTAATTTTCTATCAAATTTTGGATTCTCTTTGTAAATAACTTGTATATGCACCTTTGGCATTATCGTCAAAAAGGGGGAGATATGTATAGAAGGAGAGATATGTATAGAAGAAGATTTGTATAGAAACAGTTAGCACATTGAAAGGGGGAGACAATGTATAAAGCCCTATAACAAAGATAAATTTTGAAAAATCAAAATAAAACTCAGCATGATTCGTGTATATAAATTTTGGCCAATAAGTGTTTTTGTCACTAATGCCAAAGGGGGAGATTGTTGGCATTAAGCAGAATTGCCACTAGTGACAACACTTATTTGCGTTCTCAGTGCAAACCGAGCAGACAGTGCAAACCGAGTAGACAGTGCAAACTGAGTAAACAGTGCAAACCGAGCAGACAGTGCAAACTGAGCAGACAGTGCAAACCGAGCAAACAGTGCAAACTGAGAAAATAGTGCAAACCGAGCAAACAGTGCAAACTGAGCAAACAGTGCAAACCGAGCAGACAATGCAAACCGAGCAGACAGTGCAAACCGAGCAGACAGTACAAACCGAGCAAGTTAGTACAAACCGAACAGGACAGTGTAAATTGAGTAACATCATGTCTACCGAGTCACCAGTATTTACCGAGTTCAAAACCTACCGAGTGATCAGTATGAACCATGCCTTCACTTCTACCGAGTGCATGACAATGCCGAGTAATGCAGTGGACGCCGAGTATCAGAAAGTCACCGAGTCAGTTTGCAGGAACCGTGTAACCATACTTGGGCCGACTTAGTAGCACTTATGTTTATTTGTCAAGCTGACTGTGTAATTGTAATTGTAATTAATTGTTTAAGACTTGTATATAAACAATGTTGTAAAAATGTAAAGATGTATGAATGATGAAACATATGTGAAAGAAAAAGAAAGGCAGAGATAAGCGAATTACAGAAAGCTTCAGCAGTATAAGGAACAGCAAAGAAAAATTCATCACAGAAGGTGATCAGTACATCAGCGAATCTCAATCAGCAATCCAGTTGCAAAGCAAGAGATCTACTGTTTCATCCTAACAGGTGAATCAGTACTAAATCCTTTAACCGGGTAGACTTAACAGTCTTTTGTAAAATCTCTTTACCGAGTGCATACTTCATTGTATGTTTTGTAAATCCTTTAACAGGGTGGATTTAGCAATCCTTATTGCTCCTAACAGGGCAGATCATCAGAAGTGATCAAATTGTAAGCCTTAACCGGCCAACTTTATTCTACAGTATTAAAGCTTTGTGGGTTTCATCCCCACCCCAGTTTTACTTTCTTTTGGAAGGTTTCTGGGTAACCAAATCTATGTGTCATTATTGTGAATGCTTTTAAGTTTCATGCTTTCTGTATGCAAAGGTTAAAGTGAATCACATGTTAATACATCTGTAATTGAAAGAAAATTTGGAGTTACTGATTCACCCCTCCCCTCTCAGTAACTCGGTTAATTCCTGAATATTTCCAACAGTATTAACACTAGGATTTATAGTGGAAACCCAATGTGGGAAAAACCACTTTGTAACATGCTACTATTATTGTCAATCTTCTAAAGTGAGCTCGGTTAAAAGCCAACCCTGTCAAAGGTTACAATACACATTGTTAGGTGTGACCCGGTTAAAGGATTTCAATCACCCTGTTAAAATTGAGCCTTGTTATAGGACTTACATACACTCCATTTGAATGCAACCTTTTTCAAAATGATTTAACATATGACTGTTATGTCAACCTATGTTAAAAGGATTTTGACTATTACAATGGTTAGAAAGTAGCAGCAATTTGATCTGAAAAACATACAACTCACTTTGCAAATATCATATCCAATTCTGTACACTAATGTTGGTTTACTGACTTTGAAACTTTTCCATCTCCATCTCTGATCTACTTGGAAATTTTCTTCAAGCAACCGCCACAATTCTCCTTCAGCCTTTTCTGCTTATACAGTCAATAAAATCTACTGATCTTCCAACATTCTCTTTTCACCCATGCATTCCCATATCCAATGCTCAGGTTCCCTAAATACTTTCCTCAATTAGGTTAACTCATCTTTTGCCACTCAATCTCATTCGTAGATCTTAGGGTTAGGTCAAATTGATTGAATCTACCAGCATTATGTTCTTCAACTCCTTTTCTAGAAACTTTTCAAATCTCTTAAAGATTTACAATAAAACATTTTTCAGTGCATTCAATGCTTTCAAACAATCAATAAATAAAGTCAACATTTTTTACATAATCCAAGAATTCAACAATGTCAGCTCCAAATTGAATTCTCTTCAAATATAAAAATACTGATACTCGGTCAATACTATGATCAACTACTCGCTCTTCATGTAAAAAGCTCGGTCATTACTAAAAAAATGTTTCCTCGGCTTATACTGTCTTCCTTGGAATTTTACTGATGTTCGGTCAACACTAGATTTTTGCTCATCATACACTGACTCGGTCAACACTAACATTACTTTGCTTAAACATGATTTCTCCATTTTTGCTCAGTCAAGCCTACCAGTTTAGTCTTCAATCTTACTAAGATGATAAATACATTATCTCATCATTGTACAACATAGTCAAGTACACTTTGTAGTATCAAGATAACTCAACCTTTCCTTAGGTGCTATTGTTACCAACCTTGCTCCAATCCTTCACAACAATACAATAGATATAGTACTTTCCTAAGTAGCAATAGTCTGATCAGTTAAGGTTTGACATCAATGACAATACAACAATTGTTTCAATTGTGGTTTCTAACAATCTCCCTCTTTGGCATTGATGGCAACACCATATGATATCACCTGAATAACACATGGATTACTAACCAATCCAAAAACTTATCTGTCCATTAGAGAATAATTTTTAATATCCTTAGCTTCATTCTAATTCAAAATCTATAAGCCTCACTTCTGTGACTAATAGAAGTATTCAGATCTCCCTCTATCCCGATCTTTCATTTCAGTTCATCATCCTTACTTTTCAATGTCATGTGTTATTATATCATTTCAGTTCATCTCCCTCTTTGACAAAAATGCCAAAGCAGCAACTAAAACATACATCCATCAGATGTAGATAATATATGTGTAGCTCAGTGTTTCTCCCTCTATCATCTTGCTTATGACTGATTCTTTGTCTTTTCTTCTTTTCACAACTCTAGGCCAGTCCTAAAGTGTGACAATCTTCTGCATAAATTTGTCAAATATTCTACTATAGCATATTTGATGCAGTGCTCCTAGCTTGACTAGGAAGCCTTACTTAGGGGAAGGACCCCTACTTGACTTCTCAAATACTCATGAGCTTCTCTAGGTAAAGCTTTAGTGAATATGTCTTCTAATTGTTCCTTTTTATTCACATATTCCATTTAGACTTCTTTATCTTGTACTAATTCGCTCAAGTAGTGATACTTGATTTCTATGTGCTTGGTCTTAGTATGCATCACTAGATTCTTAGAAATATTGATAGCACTCATGTTGTCACAGAAAATAACAACAGGTTTAGTGATTTCTTCTTTCATGCCTACCAACAATTATTTTATCCATACCAAATTTGAATAGTTTACTGCAGCAGTAGCATACTCAGCATCGACAGTAGATTGGGAAATGCAATTTTGTTTCTTGCTCACCCAGGCAGCTAATCTTTGTCCAAGAAAGAAAGATCCACCACTAGTACTATTTATGTCATCTACATTTCCTACCCAATTAGCATCTATATATACTCTTAGTTCAAATTTGTCATCCTTCTTTTAATATAGCCCATAGTCAGCAGTTCCTTTCAAATATCTCATAATTCTTTTTACAGCCATCATGTGTGTTTCCTTAGGATTGGCAAAGAATCTTGCCACAATCCCAATAGCTAGTGCAATATCTAGTCTATTATGTACAACATACTACAATTTTCCAATCATGGATCTGTACAAAGTCTGATTCACTTCTACAGCATCATCATTCTTAGATTACGTTTGTCCAGTAACCATAGGAGTACTCACTAGTCTAGAATCTTCCATCCCAAAAGTTTTCAATATTTCATTAACATACTTAGACTGTGTAATGAAAATTCCTTTCTTCATCTGATATACTTGTAAACCAACAAAGTATTTGATCTCACCAAACATGCTCATTTAAAATTTAGTTTGCATTTCATTTGAAAATATTTTACACAAATCTTCTTGTCCACCAAAAATAATGTCATCCACAAAAATTTCTGCCAACAGAATACCTTTACCTTCTTCATCTTTCATGTACAGATTGCTTGTGTCATTTGTTCTTGAAAATCCAATCTGTATCAAGTAGTTATGTAACCTCTCATACCATGCTCTGGGAGCTTGTTTCAATCCATATAATGCTTTGTTCAGTTTTCATACCATGTGTCTTCTGTTTGGATCAATAAAACCTTTTGGCTGTTCTATGTAAACTTCTTCTTCTAGTATACCATTTAAAAATGTTGACTTGACATCCATTTGATATACCTTGGAATCTTTATAAGCAGTGTATGCAAGCAGAGTTCTTACTCCTTCTAGTCTAGCGATAGGGTAAAATGTCTCCCCATAATCTATTCCTTCCTCTTGTGCATAGCCTTTGCATACCAGCCTAGCTTTGTTCCTAGTTATTTCACCATTTTGATTCATCTTATTCTAAAACACCCACTTTGTTCCTATAACATTTTTGTTTTCAAGTCTCAGCACCAGAGTCCAAGTATCATTCTTCTCTATCTGGTCAATCTCTTCATTCATTGCTTGTATCTAGTCTTCATTTTCCAATGCTTCTATAGTTGACTTGGGTTCAAATTCACATAGTAAACATGTTGGATCCTTTGTCTTACTTCTGGTTTGAATTCCAGTATTTTTTTCTCCAATTATCTATTCAAGCTTGTGATGTCTTCTTATATATTTTTCCAAAACAAGTTCAGCCCTTCTCTCCTCTATTTCATCAGGTTCCTCAATAAGATTGTCAGAATCAACTTCTAAATTCTTGACAGCCTCTTCCTAATACTCGGCAACATTATCTTGTCGCTTAGCATGTTCTTGTTCTCTCTCGACACTATTTTCCTAATGCTCGGTAGCATCTATCTATCACTTGACATTGCTTACCCGATACTCAACATCAGGTGCAAGTCTGTTACTTGCCTCTTCTTCTTCCTCAATATACAAAAAAGATCTATAATCTTCTGGTTCTCTTTTGCTATCAGCTTCATTTCTTTTTGCATACTCATCAACTTTGACATTCACACTTTCCACAATTTTGTTAGTGTTAGAGTTCAAACACTTATAAGCTTTACTTTTTTTGGAATACCCTAGGAATATGCCTTCATCACTTTTAGCATCAAACTTTCCATTCCTAGTGTCTTTTAATATATAGCACTCACTTCCAAAGATTCTAAAGTATTTAACACTCGGTGCATGTCCATGCCATAATTCATAGGGTGTCAAATTTGTACCTTTTCTGATCTGTACCCAGTTAAGAGTGTAGACAGCAGTGCTTATAGCTTCTTTCTAGTATTTCTGTGCCACATTATTTTCAATCAACAATGTCCTTGCATAATTGAAGATAGATATGTTTCTTCTTTCTACTATACCATTCTATGGAGGTGTTCTAGGTGTAGACATCTTTCTTTTAATTCCTCTTTCATTGCAAAATAGATTGAATTCATTTGATGTAAATTCTCCACCTTGGTCAGATCTAAGACATTTCAGGTTCCTACCTGTCTCCTTCTCAACCTTAGCCAAATACCACTTAAAGAATTGAAAAACTTTAGTTTTTTCTTTTAGAAACATTACATGCATCATCCTGGTATGATCATCAACAAACAAGATAAAATATCTAGCACCACAGTAACTTTGTACACCCATAGGTCCACAAAGGTTAGTATGAACCAAATCTAAAATGTTTTCAGAAGTAAAGGATTTTCTATTGAAACTTGACTTAGTCATTTTTCCTAACTGGCATTCCTTGCACATCACATTCTCAGGTTTCTTCAATCTAGGTAGACCTCTTACTTTCTTCTTCTTACTTATTTCTACCAAATTGTCAAAGTTAACATGACATAGCCTCTTATGCCATAACCAAATGTCATCAAGTTGTGCAATCATACATGTTTCTTTAGATAGGTCAAGATAGAACAAATTACCTCTAGTATGTTCTTCACTTCCAATCAGTTCTCTGGTAGCATCAAATATTTTAGCTTTCTTATGATGAAATTCCACTCGGTAACCAGTTCTATTGAGTTGAGCAACACTTAACAAATTATAATTAAGACCTTCAACCCAATATGCATTTTCACAAGATATCTTATCAGTTAGTTTAATCAAACCTTTTCCTCTAACAGGACATGGTGCATCATTACCAAATTTTATACTTTTACCTCTATAATGATGTAAGGTTTCAAACTTACCCTTGTCACCAGTCATGTGATGTGAACAACCACTGTCAATAATCCACTTATCATTCTTGTTCACATAGGATATCAATGCAATTTTCTCATCCTCATCAGATTCATCTTTCATTGCAACATAGACTACCTCAATTTCAAAATCATCACTACCAGTGTCAGTTTCTTCTTCAACAATGTAACAAGATTTCTTACCTTTTCCTTTGTAGTTTTTGTTCCTTCGGTAGCTTTTGTCATCTCTTTTGTCTTTGTGTTTGTTTTTTCTTTCATCAACTTTATCCTTCCTATCAGGACATCTAGTAGCTATATGACCAACTCTATTACATGCAAAACATATAATAGGGAGTTTTCCTTTATACTTTCCTTTTCCTTTTCCTCTTCTTAGTCTTCTAGCCATAAGAGCTTCTAGATCTTCAAGTTCATCAAAAGTGTCACTGTCACTTTCACTTTCACTGATGCATCTTTCTTTTTCTTTCTTTGGCTTGATCAGAACTAATTGTGACTTAAAAGTAGATTCAACATTACCAATACTACCAACAGTGAAGTTATCATAGTTAGAGAGTTCAAAAGAAGTCAACTTTCCAATCAAACCTTCCAAAGTAAGCACATTAGAAGAGTTACATATAGATTCCTAAATAGCTGAGATCTTAATAGCATATATAGGATGTAGAGTCCTTAGTAATTTTCTAATTATAGTTTAATCATCAATAGTCCCATTTTCTCCTCTAATAGCATTCACAACTTCTTTTATTCTACCACAATATTGTGCAATGTTCTCACCTTTTTGCATTCTCATTTCATCAAACTTACTCTGAGACTCTCGACCTTAGCTTTCAGCACATATAAGTCACCACCATAGATCTTTGCAAGAGTGTCCCGCATCTCCTTAGCAGTTGTGCAATCCTTAATGTCCTCAAATTCTAGATAGCTTAGGGTAGATGCAATTTCTAGCATTGCCTGATTATGTTCTTTCTTAGCTCTCATTTCTTCAGTAGTCAAAGGTGCGACAGGTGTGACATAGTCATTCTCAATGTAGTACTTTGCAGAATCACCAATACTAGCTAGATGCAGCTTCATCAAGCTTTTCCATGCAGGGAAGTTTTTCTTATTCAGCTTGGGTACCTCCTTCTTATACATCCTGATCATTTGCTTCAAGTCCCTTTAAACTTGATTTCTATAAACACCAATAATAAGCAACACAACTTTGATACCAATTGTTAATATGATTTAGAACAATAGAGAGGGGGGGTGAATCAGTTGTTCTCAGGTCCTAATGTATAAGACAAACTTAAAAACTTTTCTTTAAATCAGATCCAACAACCAAAATAAACTTGGTCATCACTGATTCAATAATAGAAACATATAACATTGCAGTCCACTACCCAGTTGTAACTTAACTTGTAAAACATAGAAATGTTCAAACCAAAACATTCACACAAGTATTAACACTAGGATTTATAGTGGAAACCCAATGTGGGAAAAACCACTTTGTAACATGCTACTATTATTTTCACTCTTCTGAAGTGAGCTTGGTTAAAAGCCAACCCTATCAAAGGTTACAATACACACTGTTAGGTGTGACCCGGTTAAAGGATTTCAATCACCTTGTTAAAAGTGAGCCTTGTTATAAGACTTACATACACTCCATTAGAATGCAACCTTGTTCAAAATGATTTAACATATGACTATTAGGTCAACCTCTATTAAAAGGATTTTGACTGTTACAATGGTTAGAAAGTAGCAACAATTTGATCTGAAAAACATACAACTCACTTTGCAAAATATTAGATCTGATTCCGTACACTAATGCTGGTTTATTGACTTTGAAATTTTTCCATCTCCATCTCTGATTTTCTTGGAACTTTTCTTCAAGCAACCACCACAATTCTCCTTCAGCCTTTTATGCTTATACAGTCAATAAAATCTACTGATCTTCCAGCATTCTCTTTTCACCCATGCATTCCCATATCCAATGCTCAGGTTCCTTAAATACTTTCCTCAATTAGGTTAACTCATCTTTTGCCACTCAATCTCATTCGTAGATCTTAGGGTTAGGTAAGATTCATTGAATCTACCCACATTATGTTCTTTGACTCCTTTTCTAGAAACTTCTCAAATTTCTTAAAGATTTACAATAAAACATTTTTTAGTGCATTCAATGCTTTCAAACAATCAATAAATAAAGTCAACACATTTTACATAATCCAAGAATTCAACAATGTTGGCTACAAATCTAAATTCTCTTCAAATATAAAAATGTTGATGCTCGGTCAATACTGTGATCAACTACTCGGTCTTCATGTATATGTACACCTCAAATAGTGCACTTCTCTAAGTCATTATATCCAAGGGAATCCATGAAAGGGAAACCTTGAGAAAGTGACCTAGAGCTCTCTATGCATGGAGTTGCAAGATTATTTGAAATTTACTCTCAGCTAGAGCTATTAAGCTAATGACCTTGCTAGTCAACCACACAATGAGAGATTCAAATGAAGACAAGGGAAAGAATGCCAATATCATCAAGAATCAAAATGACATGCAATGCAAAGCTATACTATGAATGAAAATGCAAGCTATGAAAGGAAATATGCAAGTATTACAAAGCCCCCTAGTTAAGCTAGATGAAGTAATCTAAAGCGTAAAGGAAACTAATCTAAAAATGAAGCTATGAATGTTATGACAATGCAAGAAATGAAACTATGATAGCATGTACATGCAAAAGCCAAGAATGCTCCAAATCTTTGAAAGCTCCAAAGTGACCTAGAAAACCTGCAGCATAACATTAGCATAAAAAGATTGATTATGCAAATGAGGAAGAGAGCTCTTCTTTTATAGGAAATGAAAAGGAATGGACCATGGAGATTAAGAGGAAAAATATTTAATCAAGGGTGGAGCATCAAAGAGGAGCAATCCATGTGCACAAATATCCTCCAATGGAAAAATGAGAGTTGACTTTTGTGTCCCATATAAGACAAAAAGTGTTTTTCTTCTTTTTATAAAATAAGCATAATGCTTTATTTGTGCAACTTAGGATAAGAGGAAAAGGTGGGGGATTTTTATTTATTAAAAGGGGAGGAAATATTCCTTTTAAATAAATAAAGACTTAGGATAAAATGGTTAGCCCAAGGCAAATAATAAAAAATGATAAAATAGGATTTGATCAAGGAAATTGATATTTGAAAAATGCTGATTTTTGGAAATATTGATTCAAGGATTTGATAAATTGCTGAATGGGGGCCCAAAGTCTAGGAGACTATTTTAGGGTACATACATTTGCTCCTCTTTGACTAATGTGAGATTGATTTTGGATCACATGTAGTCAAAGAATAATTGAAATGTGAGATCAATTTGGGATCACAAAACAATCTAGATATGTGTTCGACATATGAGAACATATCAGGACAATCACAAGCATAAGCTAAAACAAAAGACCAACACTGTTGTTGTTAAGTGATATTCAAGTCTCAAAATCAAAAGATAAGATCAACACCATTTTTTTTAAGTGATAATCAAGTCTAAAAAAAATAAGAGATAAGAATCAAAAGACAAAACCATCACCATTGTTGTTAAGTGATAATCAAGTCTCAAAATAAGAATCTCAAACTGAGCTAAATGATAAAACTGAATCAAAGATTAAAGCTGATAGGTACTACCCCCTTAGAATCGAAATCAAAATTAGGTAGAGGAGAACAACAAATTGATAAACTTGATCAAGTCACTAGAAATCATAATCCAAAATGAAGCGTGAGAGGATAACCATCAAGTAGTGAAGACATGCCCCAGTTTGACTAAGAAAGATATAGGATAAAGATAAAGTCAAACCTCAGAGAGATGGATCGAATGAAAGTGAATGAAAGAATAGAAGGTTGAAAGAGATGGGATGGAGATGCCCTAGCGAAGATCAAAGGATTAGATCTCAAATGGTCAGCCAACTACGCAGAAGGAGAAATTTTGAAATGCAATTTTGACTATCAAGATGAACTCGGATTTCAATTTTGATCATGAAAATGGATCCAGGAGGTCAAAATTAGCTAGGGGAGCAATTTTTGCACAATTCTGAGGTGTTTTGAAATTTGGTCAAAAAGTCAAAATGCTAGGAAGAGAAAAGGATGCAATTTGAAAGACAAGAGGTGAAAGACATGATCGAGAAAAGGAAAGGTGAGCATAATTGACTGACTAGTCCATAAAAGATAAAAGGAGAGCTCTCTCCATGTGCAAGATGCAAAACTAATCTAACATGAACCTAGAAATGCAAGCTACTATGAAAGTGGTTGACTTGTAAGGTCACAATGCCAATAGATATCTAATAATCATCATCGAGCTTTATTGGTAGCATCACAAGATCATACAATATACACTAGTATGACTATGGGTATATGAATATGATCTATATTAGATAGGAATGTGGAAATCTCACCTAGGCACCAAAGACATATAGGTCAAGATGACTAGTGTAGTGAGATTACCTAAGTTTGATATGGCAAGATTATACTCATGTCGAGACATAAGAAAGTCAAGATGGCTATAAGTATGCACGTGCACAATAGTCAAGGATAATACCTTGTAGATCCCAATGTCAAGTGGAACACACATAAATGCTAATGACAGTGAGAACCAACAAAATATACCCACAGGCAGAGAAAAAAAACAAATAATAAAACATACCCTCATACCCTCAGTCTTCTAGCTATGCATCATCGAAAACTTATTAGGGAAAAGAACACTCATCAAAGAAATCATCATAGACAACACATAAAGAAATAAAGTCAAACAAGTCTCATTGAGTCAAGTGTTCAAGTGTGTGTGTGTAGGTCATAGAATCAATCTCTGAGTATCACATCTGCTAGTGAGGAATATCATATCATGCTAGACTCGGAGTAGGATATCTGATAAGTGTTGAGAAACACTTGACGCTAGGGTAGTGTTGAGAAACATTGTTGAGGTGGTGTTGAAAAACACCATTTGCAAGATGTCCTAAAGACCAACACATTCTAAAGACCAAAGCTAACATAGTTGTGCCCCTAGACAAAGACAAAGACCAATTCTGAACCAAGGCAACAAGGTCAAGGCATGATAGAGAGAGGCTAAGTGTTGAGAGTGCATGTGAACAAACAAGGGTGCAAAGGCCTCAAGTAGCACCTGTTTCTGAGTTTTCACCACTTGGATATATTTTTTTTATTTTTTTTATTTTTTTGTATTTTTGCTACCAAGGCACCTGTTTCCAAGATTTCACCAAGGCGTTGTTTCTATTTTTTTGAATTTTTGCATTTTTTTATTTTTTTGTATTTTTTCAGGACTTTATATGCTTTTTAGAATTTTTTCAGCATCATATATGAATTTTTTTGGAATTTTTTCAGGATCAATAAGATATGTACAAAGGATGCCCCCAGATAGAATATGCATCATGGATAGAACTTCTTTAGGTGTAAGACATTGATAGGATTAGGGAGTTGCTCTCCCTTTTCATTAGATAGTAAGTAAGCACATGTACCAAAAGCAGGAGTATTAATATATGGTCCAAGGGAATTAGGTTCAAACTTCCCTTTTTGTTCTCTATGTTGTTGGTTCTTAGGGTTTTCTCGTAGGACAAGATCCCCCACTTGAAATTCTCTAGGGCGAACCTTCTTGTTGAATGCTTTGGACATATGCTTTTGGTAAAATCTCATGTGATCAAAAGATGCTTTACACTTTTCATCTAGAAGTTCTAGTTCCTGCAACCTCATGGCATAGTAGTCTTCATCTATCACTAAACCTTTGAGAGAAACTCTAAGTGAAGGGATCTCTACCTCTAAAGGTAACACTGCTTCTATAGGTGTAGCCCCTATTGGAGTAAAAATACTTATTCTATAGGCCCACAAGGCTGGATTTATCTGTAGATGCCAATCTCTACCATTCTTGTGCACTGTTCTATGGAGAATTTTGAGAATGGTTTTATTCGAAGCCTCTGCTTGTCCATTTCCTTGCGGGAAGTAAATGGAGGACCAATGCTATTTTATCTTGAATTTCTTGCAGATATGTTTAAGGTCCTTGTTTTTAAATTGACCTCCATTGTCAGTGATTATCTCTGAAGGCACACCAAACTGACAAATGATATGGTTTAAAATAAACAAAGAAACTATCTTGCCTAAGGCAACAGAAAGTGGGACAGCTTCTACCTATTTGGTAAAGTAATTAGTAGCACTAATAATGAATTTGTGTCCACTTGATGAGTTGGGATGAATTTTCCCAATGAGGTCAAAGGCCCAATGCTGAAATGGCCAATGAGAAATAAAAGGAATAAGCTCCTTGCCTGGAGCATGAATCAGGTTTCCATGTTTCTGACACTTTTCACAAGATTTAGCAAAAGCTACTACATCTGTCTGCATGGTAGGCCAATAATACCCCACCATAAGCAACCTTCGGGCCATGGCAAGACCATTAGAATGTCCTCCACAAATTCCCTCATGAATGTCGACTAACGCTTGGTTGGACTCATCCTTTTCTAAACATCTAAGAAGTGTCCCATCTAAACCCCTCCTATATAGATCACTAGAGATAAGGGTGTGATGAGAGGCATTACGAACAAGGTTTCTTCTTTCAGAATGATTGAAGGTTTTGGGAATAATGTCATCATGGAGATATGAGTAAATGGCACCATAGCGGGATGATTCATGGCTAACCAAGGTACAAATGACATGGCTTTCTAAGGAGTCAAAAATAGGGTAACGTAGCTCTTCCACTAAGAATTCATGTCTCGGCTCATTTTGTTCTAGCTGAAGAAGTGAAGCCAATGTAGCCATAGCATCAGCTGCTTTGTTCTCTACTCTAGGGATTTGTTGAAATGTAACAAAGGTAAAGTATCAGCACAATGAATCAACCATCTTCTTATGGGGTATCAGTTTGTCATCCTTTGTTTGATATTCTTCATTAACTTGGTTGATAATCAATTGCAAATCCCCATAAATGTCTAGCTTTGTAATTCCCCATTCTATGGCCATTTTCAATCCATTTGTCAAGTCCTCATATTTAGCAATATTGTTTGTGCATGGGAACAATAACTTATAGGACTTAGGAATAGTATACCCATGAGGAGAGACAAACAACACTCCAACACCTGAACCATTTTGCATGAAAGAACCATCAAAGAACATCTTCTAGGTTCTTGTAGTCATATACATGATGTGCTCATCTAGAAATTCAACTTGAATGGGTATGCTGTCTTGAATGGGAAAATCAGCTAGTTGATCAGTGATGGCTTGTCCTTTTATTGCCTTATGCTCAACATACTCTATGTCAAATTCTGAAAGAATCATCATCCATTTAGCAAGTCTACTCGTGAGAGCAACCTTACCAAGAAAGTATTTTAGAGGATCAATTTTTGGAATGAGGTGTATTGTATGCGCTAGCATGTAATGTGACAACTTTTGGGAAGCAAACACCACCGCTTGGCAATATTTCTCAATACTAGTGTAGTTGACCTCATATGAAACAAGTGTTCGACTGATGTATTATATAGCTCTTTCTTTTCCAGTATCATCAAATTGAGCCAATAATGCCCCCAGGGAAGATTCTATTGCTGAAACATACAATATGAGTGGTTTTCCCGGGATAGGAGGCATTAAGATTGGAGGATTGGCCAAGTATTGTTTAATTTGATCCATGCTTTTCTGAAAATCCTCATTCCAGACACATTTAACGCCTTTATGTAAAGTCTTTTTAATGGGTTGAGCTCTATCAACCAGTTGTGAAATAAACCTTCATATAGACTAAAGGCATCCTTGAAGACTCCTCATTTGACTGATGTTTGTGGGAGGTGGCATATCCATTATTGCTTGAACTTTTTCTGGGTCCACCTCTATTCCTTTAGTTGAAATGATAAATCCTAAGAGTTTGCCAAAGGTAACTCCAAATGCACACTTTTTTGGATTTAACCTAAGTTGAAATTGTTCCATACGATCTAGAATTACTTCCAAATCAGCAAGGTGTGTATCCCTTTTCTTGGATTTTTCCAAAGTGTCATCCACATAGTCTTCCATATTCTTATGCATCATGTCATGGAAGATAATAGTCATAGCTATTTGATATGTAGCTCCAACATTTTTTAATCCAAATGGCATGATGTTCCAACAATAGGTTCCCCATGCACAAGTGAATGTAGTTTTCTCTTGGTCTTTAGCAGCTATTTTGATTTGATTATACCTAGAAAAGCCATCCATCAAAGAATAGATCTCATAGCCCGTGGTCATGTCCACTATCATGTCTATGTTTGGAAGTGGAAAATCATCCTTTGGGCATACTTTATTAATATCTCTGAAGTCTGTGCAAACACAAATGGATTTGTCATGTTTTGAATCTTGTACAATATTGGATATCCATTCGGCATAATCAATGGCTCTTATAAATCCCGCACTGAGGAGTTTCTCTAATTCGGCTTTGACAAGGAGAGCTATGCGAGGATGCATTTTCCTCAATTTCTATTTTATTGGTTTGATTCTTGGAGCTATGGATAAATGATTCATAATGAGACTAGTGTCCAATCCTGGCATGTCTGAGTAAGTCCAAGAAAAATTAATTTTCTTTCTTTGTAGGAACTTGGTATATGCCTCTTTTTCTTGTGTTGAAAATGATTGAGCCAAGTGAACTATTTGTGGAGCCTCTTCTGTATTTAGATTAACTAGCTGTGTGGGCTCAATAAGCACTGATGACCTATCTTGAAAATAACTAGGAAAATGATCAAGTACCCCATCCTTAGGTGCCTTAGGGAGGTTTTCACCTTCAGATACGCCTTTTATTTTTACTTTTTTTAGTTCTGACACTGCCACATAGTGGTTTTCACCATCAGAACTCCTATTTTTTTGTTTCTTTTCTTTTTATTTTTTGATTGAGGTACTTGATATCTAGCTTCATCATACTTGTAGTTGGTTCATTGGTGGAAGAGACTATAGATTCAAGGGCATGTAGGTAGCATGCTATTTCATAGTCATTTTGAAAAGTTAGGAGCTGAGGCTCTTGATAGCACTGAGACCAATCAATTAAGTGAGGATTGGCAAGGGGTAAGTCCATGACTGGTTCAATATTGTGTATCCGAATGGTATCATCTCTGGTGATTGCAGAGTTGGGATCCATCAAGTATCTCTCTAAGGTACCCAAATCAGGACTTATCCTACTAAGCAAAGCATCATCCACTAAAGTGACTCATGGATTCCAATCCTCTAGTCCTGCACTAGACTCATTAGCTACCTCAGATTGGGAACTCTATGTATGGACAACAACAATGTCCATGTCAACTGTAGAGCAATCAAAAAGAGTCTCCCACTCATACTCATGCAAGTCTGTATCTGCATCCTGGTTGGGATGCTTACACCAACCATATTTTTTAGGTCTTGAGGTAGAATATTTGATGTCACCAAGGGTAACACCTTTTTGAATGCCATTTGTGTATTGAATAGGATCCTCAATATGATCTTCAATAGTGGATTGTTTTTGTCCTGGGTCTGAAATTGTTGGATTGTCAACTATAGTATCTAAATCTCCCCAAAGGAGATTGGTGGAAGGGACCCAATCTTTACACCTATCTTGTTTATTTTGTAAATTGGGTGTGTATTCATCATCACTATTTGTCGCAGCTAGGATACGGGTAACTTTCTTGTTCTAACTTTCAAAACCTAGGCCAACTGTTGTCTTAGATATGCAGCCAAAGAGACCATGATTGAGTGGTTTAGCCTTAGCATCCAATCTATGACTGAGAGGACCATGACCAGGGTAACCCATATTTGTGACCAAAGTATATCCTCTCCCACAAGCCTTAGGAGATGGAGAGAAATTTTCATTGTGCTTGTATTTTTCCTCTTTGTAAATCCAATCTCTAACAGCTACTTCTTCTTTCTCATCCTGAATGGGTATTGAAGACTCTACAAACATATCAAACAAAGTCATTTCTAAAGAGGAGGGATGCATCTTTTCTGAAGGCTTACCATAGGACCTAGGTGAGACTAGCAGCTTTGTGAAGGAGTCAATGTGATAACCCCCCATACCAAGGTCTATGGTTTTGAACTTATTCTGACATTGTGCCAAAGTTGCATCAAAAATTTTTACTTCCTGATTAAGAGGAACATGGGTCCCTGTTGAAATTTCATTAACAGAAAATGTGCTATCCCCAGGTATACAAACTTCTACTCCATTATAGGGGAACTTTACACATTCGTGGTAGGTGGACAACACTGCTTGCATGTCATGGATCCACAGTCTACCAAGTAGAATATTATAAGCTAAAGGGTGAGCATCAACAATTTGGAACAAAATATCCTTTTCAATGGGGCCAATCCTAATAGGAAGGATGACCAAGCCTTTGGAGTTTCTCTCTACTTCATCATAGGCTTTGATGGTTATTTTATTACGAGTATCAATAACTTTTTTTGAGTAACCCAATATTTTCAACAAACTCAAGGAACAAATATTGAGCCTAGCACCCCCATCAATCAACACATGTCTGACATGGGTCTCGTGAATCATGACTTCAATATGAAGGGAAAGATTATGTGGATGGCTCAAGGCTTTGTCATCTTCTTTTGAGAATGTGAGGTAATGTGGGCTGGCAAGGTGATTTACCATGTTTTGGAATTGATCAATATCTATGTTGTTAGGAACATTAGTTGTATGCAAAGCATCTTCAAGGACACGCTTATGTCTTGGAGACAATTCTAGGAGCTCAAAAATTGAGATTTGAGCTGGTGTTCTTTATGACTAGTCAACAAGATTGTAGCTCATTTCTAGATTGACTGCTGACTTGGTGGTGACATTCTTGGATGTCACTTGCTTTGGTTTGTTAGATTGATTGGAATTAGGACCTCTAATGACCATAGGACCTTGACCTTGGCTTCTGGTGATAGCATTAAGAGCTTGGGACAACCTTTGAGAGTGAGGACCTCTAAGCACCACCATGGGTTCTTTATCAAATATAGGAGGAAAGTCCACATCATGAATATAAGAATCTTTATTTCACATCATGTTGACATTTTCATCCACAACTTCAAGCATATTGATAACATTTTTTGCAGATGTATAGGTGTAGTTGATTGCAGCTTTGCCATCTTTGGGTTTAGAGGTTTCTCCCTTATCATATTTAGGCAAAGGCTCCTTAAATGCTTTGTGATCTGCATTGGTTTTCAATCCATCAATCTCCAGTTTACCATTTTTAATAAGATCTTGAATAAGATGTTTAAGCTTCCAGTAGTGCTCAATGTCATGACCAATGCCATTACGAAATATGCAGTATGCTTTTTCATTCCACCAATATGGCTTAATATCAGGTATGTGAAATTTTTTTGGTTCTTGTGGTTGTGCAAGATTGTTATCAACAAGCGTCTTGAAAATATCCTCATAAGAATCCCCAAGCTTAGAGAGCTGTCGCCTTTCCTTTTTAGACTTGTCTTGATATCTTTGTTTATGCTCTTGTTGGTTAGAGGATGTGCTAAGCTTCATAGCTTGAACTGCACTAGACAAATGAAGGACACCTTGATCCTTTGGTTGACTAGAGTTAACAACTCTGTCATTGACTACTTGTTTATTTTTATTCCAGTGTGAATTCTTTCCTTTGTCCTTATGATTGTTGTTATTATTTTGACTATTGCTGTTGTTATTTTGTTTAGTCAAAATACCTTGCTCTTTTAAGACATCCTCTATTCTGCATGTGGTTTCGACCATGGTGTTGAATGAATCAAAGACCATCTTCCAAACCTCATACCACATCTCAGGTACTAAATTTCTCACAATGATATCAATTCTCTCATGTTCAGGAATTTTCCTAGAATACCGAGAGCACAATCGTCTCCACCTTTGTAAAAATGTAACAAAGGATTCCCCTTGATTTTGTTTCAAATTACACAAATCAAGCATGGTGACTAATCTTGATAAATTTTAGGCTAAATGTCACAAATCTATGGACTAGTTCTTTAAAAGTTTTGATAGGAGAGGTTATGTTGGTAAACCACTCCATAGCTTGACCTTTTAGACTCCTTGGGAATAATCTCATCAAATAGGAATCCTCATGGTGGAATTCAAAACTCATGGTATAAAACTGATGCACATGATCATTTGGGTCACCATTACCATCATATTTGTCATATTAGGGAAATTCAATTTTCCAAGGAAAATCCTTCATGCTCACACTCCTATCAAAAGGATTAGGACAGATAGAGTCAAGGTTAAAGGAACTCTTGGGAGCCATCATTTTCTCCATCATTTTCTTGATTTTCTTAATCTCCTCTTCTTGTGAGGAACTCTATTTCTTTATTTTCTTATCCACATCAAATTTATAAGGGACCTTTGCACCCTTGTTGATTAAGCTCTCTAGGAACTTATCCTTATTTTGCTCAACATATTTCTCCACATATTGTTGAAAAAGTGGTTCTTGTTGTATTCTCATAAAGTCTTGAGCTTCATAATTTGCACTACTTCATCCATGTTGAGAGCCATGATGAGCTCATTGGGAGGGTTGTCTTGAGTTCCTAGGAGGCATATGTCTCCTATAGTGAGCATGTTGTAAAGTCCTTCCTCTAGGACTAGGAGATCTTGATGGTGACCTTGAATATTTTCTGCCTCGTGGGGTGCCCGAGGGAGTAGATGGTGGAGAGTTCGTCCCACTGTTGGTACCCCTATTGTTGAATTGATTGTTGAGTTGTTGGGCTAATAGCCTATCTTGTTCCTCTTGGAATGCTTTTCTCTCTATGTCCAACAAGGCTCATTGTTCCTCCTCTAGGAGCCTAAGTTTTTCTTCCTTTATAGCTTGTTCATTCAAGAAGGCTTGTTTTTCTCACTCAATTCTTTTTAGCCTCTCACTTGTATATCTTGAGGTTGTTTTTAGTGGAGATCTTGGCCTTGAATGATTGACCAAGTTAGCCACATTTACATGAGCATCATAGGATTGGTTGTTTTGGTCTTCATGTTGTGACCATGCATCCTAGTGAACTTGTGCATAGTGTCTTTCATCTTGTTGATGAGCATCCAAATATCTTGAGTTTATAGGAGGTGATTCAGGTTGATTGTCATCTTCAAATGACATGTTACCCCTATGTCTTTGGAAAATGTCATCAAGAGTTTGATCCATTGCTTCTCTTTGTCTTCTAGTCAAAGTGTAGCTCATGTCCATGTTTGATTGAGAGGATGATAAAGAAGCACTCAACTGACTAAGGCTTCTCTTAGGCTCAAACAAAACTTCTAAAGCACTCCTAGGAGATTGATCAAAGATGGGTTCTTTCCCCTTTCACTTTTGATGAGTTTGGACTAAAGGTAATTGCTCAAAAACTACTTGAGGTTGTTTTCCTTGACCCACTTGGTATCTTGTTGTAACCGGCATGAAAGAAAGGACCCTTAGTGAAAAGATAACCTTATGAATCACTAATTGTCAAACTAGGATAGTGAAAATATTCAATTGTCCAAAAGAGAGATGATGAAATAGAGAGCTGAAAAAAGGTATAAATCAACACTGCCACAGTGGTGCATAAAAAAAGGATTCCAGTATCCTAGCACATATGGATCAGGAGGATGATTTAACCAAAATGTATTGAAATTGAATTTATATGAAAATGGATTTGGACAAAAGAGTACTCAAACTCTCCAAGTGTGCAATCGAAGAATCTAAAGGTGAGTCTTGTCAATAAGGATGATTCCTAACTTACTAATGACAAGAAAAATCTTTGGTGAAGTTAAAGGTTACTAACTCAAGATGTCTAGAGCCAAAAACCTGAGGTAAAAACAAGCTTTCAGTTGTAGGGTATGAAACTTACTAAAATTTGGTCAACTAAGAGAGGGCTGAAAATTGCATAAATTAGGCAGACAGCAAAAAGATTCTGGGTGATCGTTTTCAAGCTAATAGGGTGACAGTTTCAGACCAGGTGATACTTTGCATTAAGTAGGGCAATAATTTATAGGAAGCCCAGGTGATACTTTCCAAGCAAGTAGGGCGATAGTCTTCCAGTGGTGAACTATCGCATGATATTTTCCAAGATAGGGAGCGATACTATTCTAGTGTCGTATGACTCTTTGACTAGTGAAGTGTAAAATCTTAGTTTTAAGGATTGTTTGGTCAAAATTTTACTTTGAAGGTTGAATTTTTTTATTTCAATCATAGTGACAATAGTAAATTGATAGGTTTGCAAATAGTAGGTGATCAAACATGTCTTCAAACACTTGAAACAAGGGCAAAAGAAACCTTGCCAAGACAAGCAATTGTGATATCAAAATTTAAAAAAATCCTATGAACATACCATGATGTTGAATATGCAAGAACATTTACACAAGTATATCACAACAAGAACACTTCAAGCACTTTCTAGCCTAAAAAGACAATGGCTCAATACTTAACAACTTGGCCCACACTTGATGCTCCATTGCCTCACACAAAGTGGTTGCCCACAATAGATATTGGCTTTGTCATGGAAGTGTCAATGACACAACCAAAGGAACATAGATGGTGAGTAATCTTGGGGTGATCTGAGTTATTCCACTTGGATCAATCCTTGCACCAAGAATCTAAGCAGCAAAATAGGGTGGCCTCTATCTATGGTTCCTAATATGGGCTTCTGTTCATAGTACCCCTCTTGCTCCCCAAAGGGACTCCTTACCTTGCGGAAAGTGACAGACCTCACAGTCTCAAGAGTACCTTAAGCATTCTTTCTCAACACTTTCCTCATGATCACAATCCCACAAGTACTCACATCAAGCGAAGACAAGCACTACGTCTACCAAGGTTTTGTGTCCTTAATAGCCTTGATTATATAGTGGGTTGGAATAGCCAAAAAAAGGCTTGTCCCCACTTGGGTTGTTCCTCTTGATTGCTCAAGAGAAGGCCCGCTAAAAGATTCTAAGAACTAAACAAAAAGTGGATCAACTTATGAGGTTCAAGGTTTTTGTTTCACCACAAGGGTGAAGAGCATACTCCCCTATCTCAAAGTTTTCTCCCAAACACACCAAGAAAATGTTCAATTACCCTCTTGCTTTCAAAATCCAAAGATGGGTCAAGATTTTCTGGTTCACCACAAGGGTGAAGAGCATACTTCTCCTACCACCCAAGAATTCCTACAACAAGATATTATGTTCCTATGAAATGAAACAACTAGTAATTACCACACTTGAAATGAAATAAACAACAACAACTTTTTTTTTGTTTTTATGCTTTGGGAAGCCCTACAAAAACTGTTAGTAGCCCTTCTGCATGCAATTTTGGAAAAATATTCAAGCAAGAGGCATCTACAACCACAACTTGTTAGCCCCACAATGGTTAGCAAAATCAAAATCCAAATGAAATCTGTAAATTAATTCTATCTAACCATATCAAACTAAACCAACAAGCTAACTAGATCCAAATTCGGTAATTAAAAACCAAGAAACAACTCACTGCTAGGTACAGGTGATAGTACAGTCACCAAAAATATAGCGTGACACTTTACAACATACTGGGGTGATAATATCTTCCAAGGCGACACTTCAATATACTTGCAGGCAATAGTATGTCTCAAACAGCACAACAAAATGTCTCAAATGGAGTGATACTTTAACTGGTAAAGTATCGCACCACCATACGTGAACTATCGCACGATACTAGAAAACTATCACATGATAATTTGAGACTAAAAATCTGAGAGCCGAAAATGAAGCTAAAATTTCACAAGAATTTGACAGAAATGCAAAAAATTAAGGACAAAACAATAATGCTCAGCCCCACGGTGGTCACCAAAAATGTACACCTCAAATAGTGCACTTCTCTAAGTCATTATATCCAAGGGAATCCATGAAAGGGAAACCTTGATAAAGTGACCTAGAGCTCTTTATGCATGGAGTTGCAAGATTATTTGAAATTTTCTCTTAGCTAGAGCTATTAAGGTAATGACCTTGCTAGTCAACCACACAATGAGAGATTCAAATGAAGACAAGGGAAAGAATGCCAATATCCTCAAGAATCAAAATGGCATGCAATGCAAAGCTATACTATGAATGAAAATACAAGCTATGAAAGGAAATATGCAAGTATTACAAAGCCTCCTAGTTAAGCTAGATGAAGTAATCTAAAGCATAAAGGAAACTAAGCTAAAAATGAAGCTATGAATGCCATGACAATGCAAGAAATGAAACTATGATAGCATGTAGATGCAAAAGCCAAGAATGCTCCAAATCTTTGAAAGCTCCAAAGTGACCTAGAAAACCTGCAGCATAACATTAGCATAAAAGGATTGATTATGCAAATGAGGAAGAGAGCTCTTCTTTTATAGGAAATGAAAAGGAATGGACCATGGAGATTAAGAGGCAAAATATTTAATCAAGGGTGGAGCATCAAAGAGGACCAATCCATGTGCAAAAATATCCTCCAATAGGAAAATAAGAGATGACTTTTGTGTCCCATATAAGACAAAAAGTACTTTTCTTCTTTTTATAAAATAAGAATAATGTTTTATTTGTGCAACTTAGGATAAGAGGAAAAAGTGGGGGCTTTTTATTTATTAAAAGGGGAGGAAATATTCCTTTTAAATAAATAAAGACTTAGGATAAAATGGTTAGCCCAAGGCAAATAATCAAAAATGATAAAATAGGATTTGATCAAGGAAATTGATATTTGAAAAATGCTGATTTTTGGAAATATTGATTCAGGGATTTGATAAATTACTGAATGGGGGCCCAAAGTCTAGGTGATCATTTTAGGGTGCATATAGTATAAAGCTTGGTCATTACTAAAAAAATGTTTCCTTGGCTTATACTGTCTTCCTCGCCATTTTACTGATGTTCGGTTGACACTAGATTTTTGCTCGGCATACACTGATTCAGTCGACACTAACATTACTTGGCTTAAACATGATTTCTCCATTTTTGCTTGGTCAAGCCTACCATTTTAGTCTTCAATCATACTAAGATAATCAATACATTGTCTCATCATTGTACAACATAGTCAAGTACACTTTGTAGTATCAAGATAACTCTACCTTTCCTTAGGTGCTATTGTTACCAACCTTGCCCCAATCCTTCACAACAATACAATAGATATAGTACTTTCCTAAGTAGCAACAATCTTACCAGGTAAGGTTTGACATCAATGAAAATACAACAATTGTTTCAATTGTAGTTTGCAACAATATATATATATATATATATATATATATATATATATATATATATATATATATATATATATATATATATATATATATATATATTGTTGGAGATTTTTCAGCAAGCCAGTACTAACTGTATGTTTGTCATTGATGAAAAAAGATGGAAAGTATCATGTGTGGAAGTATTATGTAGTAAGCTTTTAGTATATGTTGCATAGACATGATATCAACATGATATCATGGGCGTAGAGGTTAAGTGTTAGTACAGACAGTTATATAGCAGCTTGGGTCAGCAGTGTTCCTGACAGAGTAACATACAGTGTTCTATGTATGGTTTTCTGTATAGTTATCATGAAGCCTTGAGCACTTGGATATATGTTGAAGACATATCAATGATGTTTTAGTTATGGACGCATAGTCAGATATTCAATAGAAGTGAAGTTATGCAGTCGCTATTCACCAATAGCAGTTTCTTGTGTTTATTCAAAAGAGTCGACAGAGATTTTATTGGTTCTTGAGTTACACCTATCTTTGGGGTATGTGCCCTTGGATTTAAGCTTAGAGGAGAGTTATTGATGTTTGGTTAAAAGTGCATGAGTTAATTTAGCTTGAGGAAAAAGATCCATTTGTTTTGGTAGAGCCGACAGTGTGTAGCGTGTGTCTATAATTATCTTATTTGGACAGGTCCCAGAATGCGTTGCATGCATAGTAGAGTTGATAGAATGTTTGTTGGAGTTTGTTATGGTTTCTCTATTATGATTTCAAGGTGGTTCTAATAGGCTGACTTGATTATATCATTTAGAGGAAAGATATTTATAGGCAGTCATTTGTGATTTCCGAAGTGTGGTTCATGGTTGATTAAGCATAGCAGAGCAGAGTGTGCGAAGTTTTGAACCATCAGAGGAAGGTCTATGTGACCAAGTAAATTATTTGTGCTATTCATTTTAACTGATCAAGAGAGCAGGTCAAAGCATAGTTTACCAAGATCCAGATATAGTGTGTATCTATTATTCAGAAGGTTGTAGCCTTTGCCCCTTTGAGCAGTGAGCTCTCAGATAGTGTGTCCTCTCCCCTAACAGGAACAATTGTAAAAGACTCCTAATAGGGTCTGAACCTTGACCAGGTCTACTATACTTAATATATTGTAAAGCTACTCCTAACAAGGTAAAGAATCTTCTAACAAGGATCATTATACACTAGTACAGAATATTAGTGGGTATCAAGTCCCATCGGGGTTTTTACCTATTTGGGTCTCCCTATAACCAAAATATTGGTGTTTTGTTCATGTGTTCTTTCATTGTGTTTATGTTTTATGTTTAAATATACTCAATTGGATAAATAATTGAATCTTGTAGATAATTGATTCACCCCCCCGCACCCCCTCTCAGTTATCTCTTGGGACTATTCCTAATAATTGGTATCAGAGCCAAGTGCCTCAGAGAAAATTTTTAATAGCTTGAGATTGATCAAATGGCATACTTAAAGAAAGAGATTCCTAAGTTTGATGGAGAGAATTATCTTGATTGGAAGAACAAGATGGTGACACATTTGCAGTGCATTGGTTTTGAAGTTTTTAATGTAATTATCAAAGTAGCCAAAATCCCTACCTTAGAAGATCTTGGAAAGGATGATGCTACTTTAAGACAAAAGAAATTGTTCCATCATAATGCTATTGCTAAAGAAGCCCTTATCAGTGTCCTTTCTGATAGTGAGTTTTCAGAGTTAAAGAAAGTAGACACCACCCACAAGATATGGAAGCACCTAGAAGACATGTTTGAAGGTGACAAACAAAAAAAGGATGCGGACAGAAAAGTATGGAAGAAAATATACAATGCATTAGAGATGCTTCCTGAAGAAAACATCAGAGCTTATAACCAAAGGATCAATGAAGCAGTTACTGGAATTAGGAACAATGGTGGAGAGATCTCAGAAGAAAATATTATGGACAAGTTGATGACTACTTTCACTTCAGAATATGAAAGTAAGATCAACATCCTTGATGAGACCATGCAGCTTACATCTAATTTTAAGAGAGATACCTTGATCAGCAAAATCTCATCTTTTGAGACTTCAAGATTGAAGATAGAACCTAAAAGTGAGACAACCTTCAAAGCAATAGTTCATGGTAAGAAATCTGCAAACACTTCTAGTAATTTTGATGATGATGATGAAGAGAAAAATCTAGATGATTTTATTTCTATGATTGCAAAAAGAGAAAAGAAAGGAAAAGGAAAATATGAAGTTCAATTGTCATTTAAATGCTTTTCATGTAATAAGATTGGTCACTTTGCATCTAAGTGTCCCACTAGAGCTAGAAAGTTCAAAAAGGATTACAAGCCTGAGTACTCTAAGGAATGTTACTTTGCTGGAGATGGAGTTTCATATGAAGAATCAGGTGAAGAAGAAATTGGATTCATTGCTATTGTAGACAAAATGAATAATAAGTCAGAACATAAAGATGTGAAAGAGAAACAAGAGCTAGCATTGATTTCCCAAGAAGATATAAGGATAGATTTGATTATAGATAGTGGTTGTTCTCATCACATGATAGGTGATAAAGGTATATTTGTTCATCTGGACAAATAAATGGTGGTATGGTCAGATTTGGAGACAACACTCCTAAACCAATAGTTGGTAGAGGAGCCATCACTTTGGATGGAAAGAACAATACTGATGATGTTCTTTATGTTGATGGTTTGAAACATAACCTTCTTAGTGTTGGACATTTACTTGGAAAATGATATCAGTTGGAGTTCAAAGATGACAAATGCATCATTAACAAGAAGGATGGTGTTATGATTGCATCAGGCTCAAAGAAAAGAGGTAATATTTTCTAGCTCAATTCAGAAGCAAGTTGTTTTGTTGCTAAAGTTGATGATAGTTGGTTGTGGCATAAAATACTATGTCATATCAATTTTGATAACATAGTAAAGATAAGCAATGTTAAGGTAGTAAGAGATCTACCTAGCATAGCAAAGCTAGTTGACACTATATGCAGGGAATGTGTGATGGGAAAGCATGTGAGGAATTCATTTAGGAGCAAGCACAATTTAGTAGAGAACAAGTTGGATCTGATTCATATAGACCTATGTGGTCCAATTTGAATAAGATCATACTATGGTGAAAGGTATTTAATTTTTTTTTTTGATGATTATACTAGGATGATGTGGGTTGCATTCTTAAAGGATAAGTCAGAAATATTTGATAAGTTTAAAATATTCAAAGCTAAGGTTGAGAATGAATCTGGATTAAAGATAAAATGTTTGAGATCAGATAGAGGAGGAGAATTCACCTTTGATAGATTTTATGAGTACTAGAAAGAACATGGCATAAAGAGATAGTTAAGTGCACCTAGAACACCTCAGCAAAATGGAATTGTAGAGAGAAGGAATAGGATCATTCTTGATACAACGCGCACCATCATAATAGAAGGAAAAGTTTCACACACCTATTGGAGAGATGCGGTCAATACAATAGTCTACACCATCAATAGAATTCAATTGAGGCCCGGCACTGACAAAACACCATATGAGCTATGGTTTGGTAATGTTCCCACAGTAAAATACTTCAGAATCTTTGGAAGCAAGTGCTACATCAAGAGGGATGAAGCAATAGGCAAGTTTTATGCAAGACGTGATGAAGGTATTTTCCTTGGTTACTCTACTAAAAGTAAAGCTTATAGATGTTTCAATTTAAAATTGAAAATGATCATTGAAATTGATGATGTTAAGATTGATAAAAAATTTATGGTTCTAGAAAGATATCATGATTACTCGCCCATGATTGAAGAAGAACCTAGACCCTCTTCTAGTGAGAGTTATTGAAGAAATGTTTGACAACATTGATATGTTATTCAATGAACCTAAGACAAGTGATGGAGAAAATCCCAAGGTTGATGAGTCAGCATCAACTAAAGTTCCAAAGTTTGCATCTAGAAACCATTCCAAGAAAGACATCATTGGAGATTAGAGCAGCAAAGTCTTAACAAGATCACAAGCAAAGAACTCAGCCAGCAGTGAAACGGTATGTTTGCTATCTCAGATTGAACCTTTAAGTGTTGAAGATGCTTGTAATGATTCAGATTGGCATGATGCTATGAAAGAAGGACTTGATCAAATTATTAAGAATGACACTTGGGAACTGGTCCCAAGACCTAGTGATAAGAATGTGATTAGAACAAAGTGGATATTCAGAAATAAGATGAATGAAGATGGTACAGTAGTAAGAAACAAAGAAATATTAGTATGTAAAGGATATGCACAAAGAGAAGGCATTGATTATTTAGACACATTTTCACCTATGAGAATATTAGAAGTTATTAAGTTATTTCTAGCTTATGCTACAGTCAAAAATTTCAAAGTCTATCAGATGGATGTCAAGTCAACATTCTTAAATGGAGATTTGAAAGAAGTATACATTGAGTAGCCAAAAGGACTCACCTTATCAAAAAGACTTGATATGGTATGCAGACTGAAGAAGGTCCTCTATAGACTTAAGCAAGCCCCTAGAGCATGGTATGAGAGACTAGATGGATACTTAACAAAAATTGGATTCAAGAAAGGAGCAACAGATTGTAATCTATTCATTAGACAAACATCTGAAGGTTTACTACTTGTAGCTATATTTTTTTATGACATTGTCTTTGGAGGTAATGACAAACTTAGTATTGAATTTTCTAAGGAGATGCATAATGAATTTAAGATGAGTATGATTTTTCCTATCAAGTACTTTTTGGGATTGAATGTGCAACAGATAGAGAATGGTATTTTCATTAATCAGTCCAAGTATGTGAAAGAGATATTAAAGAAATTCAAGATGGATGATTGCAAGCCAATAGGGACTCCTATGATTATTGGATGCAAGCTTACAAAAGAAGGTGACTCACCAGTAGTTGACATAACATTGTACAAGTCTATGATTGGCAAACTGAATTATCTTACTCAGACGAGACCTAATATTTCCAATGCAGTTGGTATAGTTGGAAAATTTGTAGTAGAACCTAAACAAAGTCACTTCACGATAGTAAAGAGGATATTCAGATACTTACAAGGCACTATAGACTATGGTCTATGGTATCCTAATTCAGAAAATGTTGAGCTTCATGTGTACACTAATAGAGATTGGGCAAGATGTGTTGATGACATAAAGAGTACATCAGGTGGAGTAGTTTTTCTTGGTGATAGACTTGTCACTTGGACAAGCAAGAAACAAAATTGTATTTCTCAGTCAACAATAGAAGAAGAGTATGTTGCAGTAGCCTTGAATTGTTCTACAATTGTTTGGATCAAGCAGATGATAAAATATTTTGGAATTCAGATTGATTATCCTGTTGTTATTCACTATGATAATACTAGCACTATCAATATGTCAAAGAACCCTATGATGCATGCAAAGACAAAGCACATTGAGATCAAGTATCACTTCCTAAGAGAGAAAGTGGTAGAGAAAGAACTCAAGTTGGACTATTTGAATACTAAAGATCAGTTAGCAGACATATTCAAAAAGCCCTTGCCTAAGGATACTTTTGAGTATCTTAGGGAGAAGTTGGGAGTAATTCCCTTCCTTGATTCTGCTTAGAAGAAAGAAGGAAAGGCATCAGTCCTCTGGGACTAATGGAAGGTTGACTACTCTACCTTAGGAGTAGTACCGATGCTTAAAATGAATGGCACCCTTTTCCATTGATGTCAAAGGTGGAGTAATATGCAGAGTCATGAAAAATAGAAGGAGTATTATACTTAGGGGGAGCAGTATTCAGCTGTGACAACAGTTCAGTTGAGGAAATGGAGAATGTTGGAAAATATTGTAGTAGATGGAGGATTCATCTTTGGGGGAGTTTTGAAGAGGAAATGGAGAATGTTATAAAATAAATGATCATTTCGGTTGGTGGTGGTTTTTCATTCCACATGTTTCCATCAATGCTAAAGGGGGAGATTGTTGGAGATTCACCAGCAGGCCAGTATTGACTATATGTTTGTCATTAATGACAACATATGGAAAGTAGCATGCATGGAAGTATTATGTAGTAAGCTTTTAGTATATGTTGCATGGACATGATATCAACATGATATCCTGGGCATAGAGGTTAACTGTTAGTATAGACAATTATATAGTAGCTTCTGTCAGTAGTATTCCTAACAGAGTAACAGACAGTGTTCTATGTATGGTTGTCCATACAGTTATCATGAAGCCTTGTGCACTTGGATATATGTTGAAGGCATATCAGTGATATTTTAGTTATGGATGCATAGTCAGATGTTCAATAGAAGTGAAGTTATGCAGTCGCTATTCACTAGTAGTAGATTCCTGTGTTTATTCAAAAGAGCTGACAGAGATTTTATTGGTTCTTGAGTTGCACCTATCTTTGGGGTATGTTCCCTTGGAGTTAATCTTAGAGGAGAGTTATTGATGTTTAATTAAGAGCACATGAGTTAATTCAGCTTGAGGAGAAAGATCTAGTTGTTTTTGTAGAACTGATAGTGTGTAGTGTGCATCTACAATTATCTTATTTGGATAGGTCCCAGAATGTGTTGCGTGCATAGTAGAACTGATAGAATGTTTGTTGGAGTTTGTTATGGTTTCTCTATTATGATTTCAAGGTGGTTCTAATAGGGAATTGATTATATCATTTAGAGGAAAGATATTTATAGGCAGTCATTTGTGATTGCTGAAGTGTGGTTCATGGTTGATTAAGCAGAGCAGAGTAGAGTGTGTGAAGTGTTGAACCATCAGAGGAAGGTCTATGTGACCAAGTAAAGTATTTTTTCTATTTATTGGAATTGATCTAGATAGTAGGTCAAAGCGCAGTTTACCAAGATCCAGATATAGTGTGTATCTGTTATTCAGAAGGTTGTAGCCTCCACCCCTTTGAGCAGTGAGCTCTCGGATAGTGCATCCTCTCTCCTAATAGGGAAAATTGTAAAAGACTCCTAATAGGGTCTGACCCTTGACCAGGTCTACTGTACTTAATATATTGTAAAGCTACTCCTAACAGGGTAAAGGATCTTCTAACAAGGATCATTATACACTAGTAAAAAATATTAGTGGGTATCAAGTCCCACCGGGGTTTTAACCTATTTGGGTTTCCCCATAACCAAAATATTGGTTTTGTGTTCATGTGTTCTTTCATTGTGTTTATGCTTTATGTTTAAGTATAGTTAATTGGATAAAGAATTGAATCTTGTAGATAAATAATTCACCCACCCCCCCCCCCCCCCCCCCCCTCTCTCATTTATCTCTTGGGACTATTCCTAACACACACACAAACACACATATACACATGTACATACAAATTTAAAAAACATACATGTTACAAATTTAAAAATACTGTAATACCCCAGAAATGGGCTATAGGTTCATTAACTTTCTACATCGATAAATCGAACAAAATCGAATGAAATCTACATTCATCTTTTAGCTTTTAAATCCTTCGTTTAGGTGTTGCATTGTCACTAATCTCAGTCCAATCTGAGAATCCATACTCGCATCTACTAGAAGGTAGTAAATCACCCGGTTAGCTTAGCTTTTCAATTCTTCACAGTTTTTTATTTTGCTAACCTCTAATGTTTTACTAAGGTGTTTTGTCCACAGCTAGGTACAATTTTCATACATCACACATATATGTTACAAATTTAAGATCATCTAGTTTAAAAATGAAATATATATATATATATATATATATATATATATATATATATATATATATATATATATATATATATATATATATATATATATATATATATATATATATATATATATATATATATATATATATATATATATATATATATATATATATATATATATATATATATATATATATATATATATATATATATATATATATATATATATATATATATATATATATATATATATATATGTACATACAAATTTAATAAACATATTAATCCTATTAAGTCTTAAGGGGTCATATTAATCATGTTACCTATCTTAATTGGTCATATTAGTCACATGTTACATCTTAATTAGTCTTAATTAGTCAATTAATAGGTCCTAATTGGTCAAGTATTAGTCACATGTTAGGTCTTAATTAGTAGGATTGTTAGGTCTTAATAGGTTATATTGGACCTAATTGGTCAAGTATAGGTCCTATTAGTTCTTAAGGGTGGACTATTAGGTCTTATTAGTAGGTATTAGGTCTTATTAGGTCATATTAATCAATTTAGGTGTTATTAGTCATATTAGTCACATGTTAAGTTTTAATTGGTCAATTAATAGGTCCTAATTGGTCAAATATTAGTCACTTGTTACGTCTTAATTATTCATATTAGGTCTTAATAAATTTAGGTGTTATTAGTCATATTAGTCACATGTTAAGTCTTGATTGGTCAATTAATAGGTCCTAATTGGTGAAATATTAGTCACTTGTTAGGTCTTAATAGGTCATATTAGTCACATGTTAAGTCTTAACTAGTCTTAATTGGTCAACTAATGGGTCATAATTGGTCAAGTATTAGTCACATGTCAGGTCTTAATTGGTAGGACTATTAGGTCTTAATAGGTCATATTGAACAGGTAATTGGTCAACTATAGGTCCTATTAGTTCTTAAGGGTGGAATATTAGGTCTTATCAGTAGGTATTAGGTCTTATAAGGTAGTATAATTAATTTAGGTGTTATTATTCATATTAGTCACATGTTAAAAGTCTTAATTTCTCAATTAATAGGTCCTAATTGGTCAAATATTAGTCACTTGTTACGTCTTAATTGGTCAGGTATTAGGTCTTAATAGATCCTATTAGTTCTTAAGGGTCCTATTACATCTTATTAGTAGGTATTACGTCTTATTAGGTCTTATTACTCATGCTAGGTCTTAAGGGGTCCTATTATGTCTTATTAACATGTTACGTCTTAATTAGTCTTAATTCATCAATTAATAGGTCCTAATTAGTCTTGAGTATTAGTCACATGTTAGGTCTTATTAGATCATATTAATCAATTTAAGGGTCTTATTAGGTCTTATTAATCATTTTAGGTCTTAACAGAAAATATTACGTCTTATTATTCATGTTAGCTCTTAAGAGGTCTTATTACAACTTGTTAATCATGTTAGTCCTTAATTGGTCGGAGAGAAAGAGAGAAAGTTCATGCTGGTTTCTGGTATTTTTATTTATGTTAGTTTCTAGAATTAGAGTTTAATAGGAAATATTAATCATGTTAAGGGTCCTATTAGATGTTAAGGGTCTTATTAGGTTTTATTAGCTCTTAAAGGGTCCTATTACATCTTGTTAATTTCATGTTAGGTCTTAATTGGTAAGAGAGAGAAATTTTATGTTGGTTTCTACTATTAGAGTTTATGTTGCTTCATGTTCTAGTTTCATGTTGGTTTAATGTTAAGGTTCATGTACGTTTCATATTAAGGTTTATCTTTTAATTAGTTAAGGGATCTTTTTTAAATTAGGTTTTTGGTCAGGGTTCATGTTTATTTAATGTTAAGGTTTATGTTGGTTCATGTTATAATATCATGCTTCTAATCATTTATATACATTTTTCTAATGTTTTGTAACATTTTCATAATATTTTAAAACATATCTAATAAAAATAAATTAATTAACTAACTAACTAACACATTTTATTAACTAAAAAAATATTATATTAATTAAATAATTAAATCTACATAAAATCATATTATTTAATTTCTACAATAAAAAATAATAAAATTACATGAACAAAAACAACTATTAAATTAACATTTTTATTTAAATTACAATTATTTAATATTAAATAAACAAAAAAAACTATTAAATTAACATTTTTATTTAAATTACAATTATTTAATATTAAATAAACAAAAATAACTTTAAAAACTTAAAAAAATATTTAAAAATGTTAAAATAAAAAAAATGGCCTACCTCTTTAGGTCGAAATCCTCCTTTAGCTCTCCTAAAATTCTGCAAGCCGCTCAATACAAATGAACCTTCCCATTGAAATGTGTTGGTTTATATAGCTTTGGGGGGTTTCAACTGAAATGGTTCTGGCTGGAACTCTTGTGCCACATAGATGCCACATGGTACCTAGTGGGTGCCACATATTTCCAACTAAACCTATTCTGACCGGATCCGTTTTGACCAGAACCTTAAAATTTGTGCTCTAGTGCAACACAACTTTGTACTTTTACCCATGGATTTTTCAGATCCGCGAGTCCCATGACTCAAGAGTTTAGAATATCAACTCTATGATATTCATGGTATCATCAAGTCCATGATGCATACCATCCAATTTTGTGGATAACTAAGTCCACGAGTCACCTTGATTCAATAGTTTAGAATATCAACTCTATGATATTTATGGTATCATCAAGTCCATGATGTTACCAAGTACTCAATTATGGATCCCTAATCCATGAGTCTACAAGAATCAAAGGATATCAACTCCATGATATCCACAGAATTGGTGTAACAAATATCAAGTCCATGATATTCACTAAATGCTCGAAGCAATGGTCTTTTGACATCAAATCCATGATGTCTCACCAATTACTCAGCAATGGATCCATGATCCATGTGAATGTGGATCCTTGATCCACAAGATATCAAATCCATGATATCCTCAAGCATTGGTCTAACGAACATAGATTTGCTTTCTGCATATCTGTTACACATAATAAATAGGCCCTATGAACACTATTTGTAGATGATCTTGAGAGATTGAGCTTCTTTCGCTTGTTTATTCATGTGAAGCTCTTCTTGACAAAGGATCCCCTTGTAGGTAGGGAGGTTACTAAGAGCGTCTCATGTTCGACTGGATTTGTATGTCTTCAACTTTGATTGATACGTCCTCTCTTCGGAGAGGTTGATAGATCATAAGCGGTTGACATCATAGATCTTTATGAGATAATCTTGGTCTTAGCATGTCAGATTAATCTGTCTACTTTGTTTTGGTTAAAAGTGAAAAGGCTAGAGGACTATGCTCTACTCCCTTTTTGGGTAGTATCAGAAACTCAAATCCTTGAATTTGGATCTAGTCTCCATGTGGTATCTTTTGTGAGTCACCTTTAGCGAGGGTTAATCATAGCAGACATTCCCTTAATTGGGTCAACCACGTGGATGGAACCTCAAGCGGTAATAGCTATTTTCACCATGGTAGCAACAGCTGCTATATAAATGTCCTTGTGGAGGAAATCTTCATGGGCGTGGTCTCTTGTTGGGTTGTTAGATCTCCCTAGCAGCTCCTGATTGATTAAATTCTTGGACTGTGTCAAAACCTCGGTGCACTGAGATTGGAGTTCACCCTCTTGAGGTTGCAAAAGTTGCAAAGTCAGACCATTACTAAAAACCCTAGCAAGGCCAATTTTTCATTTTCTAGGAATGTGTTCAATCATTGAAAAACTTTTTGAAGATTCACAAATAGCTCTCCTAGGGTTAGATCAATAAGTCACTTGGTTGCTCATGTGCAAGGTTGCCTTTGCCCTTGCTCATTGTTTTCTAACATGCTTGAAATCACTTTCTTTCTTTTCTATATGCTTGTTATCTACTAGGTTATTGCAAATGAACAAATTTGAATTATTACACAAATCTGCAAACTTGAACAGAGAAAATCTTGCAAGCAAACTGATCCTAAAAATTGAACAAATTCAAAATCTGAAGCAAAATCCTTTTTTTGGTGTCAAAACTGAATATCCTGTCAGAGAAAAGCCAGTGTTGTATCTCGAAGTCTATGCCAAAAAAAAAAACTGTGCCAAAACTGTCAAACTTTGTTCTTTTATCATGCAAGATTTCAGCTTTCTGGGCATTTTCTCACATGAGATAGCATATCCTCGCACACAACTCAGTACTTACTCATGCAAAATTGCACTTCCTCACTTGAGACTATCCTTGATTTTCAAAAATAGCAAGCTTAATCCTATCAGTTGGTCAACTTTCTATCAGATCTAGTTTTTGTCAAGGGTTTGTCTACCTATTATCTTGTTGCACACTACCTGAAACTAGATGTCTGAAGCTAAGAAACACACAATTACTGCTTAAATTCATGATTGTCTCTTGGCTTTTGTCAAAGATTCCATCATTTATAGCCTACTTCTAGAATCTGTCAACACTTTCACTATGTTAGGAATAGAGTAGAGCTTAATCAGAAATCCAATCTATTTACCTAAAGTGGTCTCTCGAGTATGATCCAGCCTTCTGATCTTTTGATCTAAATCTCATCTATCTTGTGTCAAAACCTTGTCAGCATCATCTTCAAGTTTCAATCAATCCTCAAAATGGCTAAAGTTTTATGAGCTCGTGTCTGCCATCCTTTGGGTGTCTACCCATACAACTAGGGCACAGTATCCTTCACTTACATCAATCTAGTCCTCATCCAAATCCAATCTTGATAAGGTTGCATCATCTTGATTTTCTGGAATCAGGTCTTCTCTTCAGTTGTATTCATCTTGCTCTTTTGATTCACCTAAGGTTAATGGTGGAAATTAGAGCATCATCACAATGAAAGCAAGGCAAACAACCCACATTCCCCTTAGCCACATCTTCTTTGATTGTTGAAACCTTTCATCAAACCTACGATACTAACCTATTTGGAGAAGATGCCCTTGGCAATATTTTCTTGAAAGGTGGTTACGTCACCCCTCCTACCTCAATCTATATAGGTAATCAAGCAATCCCTCACCAATCTATATTCCATCATCAACCAACTCCTCAGCAATCAATTTCCAGCAATCCTCATAACACCACCATGTCTCAAGGCCAAGCATCCCAAGGTCATAACTCCAATCATGGTGGAGATCAAGAACCTACACCTACTAAAATTTCCCAATATCAAAATGATGATAACTTCAAGAGGATGATGAAGCACTTCTTGAAGGAAGACAAAGAGGCATATTTCTTACATCTAGCTCAACAAGGAGCTAAACTTCCTCCTAACTTCAATGTTGAAGATATCGTTACTCAAGAGGAAGAAACTCCTATAACTACTATGATGAAATAAATGCATGCAATGCAAGTCAAGCTCAATAAACTAGAAAAAGAAAAGGAACCAAAAATTTCTCTATGGAAGCTCTATGCCCTTTTCAATTTGACAAGGACTTGTACATGCCACCATTCCCTAAAAAAGTAGAAATGCCTAAATATGACAAATATGATGGCAACTCTGATCCTGAAGACCATGTAAGGGAATTCTGTACTCAATCTATGGAGTTCATGCATAAACCAACATACTTAATGCACCTTTTCCCAAGATCCCTCGGAGGAGCGACTATTCATTGGTTCTCAAGAATGCCTCCTACAATCAAAACTTTTGAGGAATTGATTAAATTGTTCTATCAGCAGTGTTCCTACAACATCAAGCATCCAGTCACTATGATCAACATATGCAATCTCAAACAGTATCTAAGAGAACTATTCCTCACATTCCCCAAGAGTTGGAGGAAGAAATTTTCTCTATATGCTAGACCTATTCCAGAAATAGAGAAACTAGAAATTTTCATCAACAATCTTGTTCCAGAGATTAACTACCCTCTACAAATGCAAAATCATACATCTTTTGATAAGATGGTAGATAATGCGATCAAAATAAAAAAAGTAATTGTGAAAAAAGGAGACATATCACTTCAAAAGGATAAATTTGAATCTGGGTCTAATTCTAAAGACAAGAACAAAAACTAGAACAAGAACAAAGGCATCATCATAGATGGCATTGTTGATACTTTTCATACCCCATCTAAGGCACCAGCCTTCAATCTAACTACCGGTACCCAAGCTATCAAAGCATTCGAACAAAAGTTACCTTAATCCTCTCAAAAGACAAAAGAGTACAAACCTTGGTCTTCTGATCCTAATCATAAATTCACTCCTCTTGGAGAATCTTTGGAGTCCACCATGAAGACTCGATTAGCTAATAAGATCATCACTCTTCTTGAGCCCTAAACATATGATCCTGAACCTAAACCAAAATGGTGGAAAGATACCGATTTCTATGATTTCCATCGGCATAAGGGTCATAAAACTAATAATTGCCAACACTTAAAACATCTCATTCAAGATAAGATTGATGTGGAAGATACTCTCATTGATAATCATAAGAGTAATAATGATCACACTGCATTCAAGGAACCATTTCCTAAACACAATCAAGGAGCCTCATCTTCTCAGCCCAATATGGGTGCAAAGGTTAATTATGCTTACTCTGGTAACAATACTATCATAAACATGGTAGAACCTTTCATGTCTAAACATTGCAATGTTATTACCATTGTGTGAAGAGATAGAGATAACTAATCGACAAACATAGTTATCCGATCACAAGCTCAGGTTCATCTGCAAGGACAAACCTCTGATTCATCAAATGTCCCCAAGATGCCTTTTAATCTATCATTTGCTTCTAAATAGAGGGATGCCTCTAAAAATCCTAAGGATATGAGACCCACATCTTATAGCATTGTCCAACAACTCCAGCATACCAACGCTAAAATCTCAATGTTTGAGTTGCTTTGAATATCTCCTGCTCACAGAGCTGTTCTAGATAAAGCTTTTCTCAGATCCAATGTTCTTGAAGACCTTGATTTAGATAGGTTCCAAAGTATGGTTGGTCATCTGACATCCCCACAATATATCTCATTTTCAGAGGAAGATTATAATTCTTTGAGTCATCCACATAACTAGCCTTTTCACATAGAGGTCTTGATCCAAAACCGTAGAGTCAAATGCATGTTGATAGATGGGGGCATTGGCCTCAACATTTGTTCTTATAGCTTGATCACATAATTGGGACTATCTGAAACATCCATTGATCCTAAGAAGAATATTACTATCAAAGCATATGACGAGTAGGAAAGATCATCAAAAGGAACTATTGTCTTACCTATCAAAATAGGTCCTGTTATCAGAGACATTACATGTCAAGTTCTTGGTCTCCCTTTGGCTTACAATATTCTTCTAGGGTGACCTTGGATACATGAGATGCAAGCCATTCCTTCCACATACCATCAATGTGTCAAATTTCCATATGAAGGAGTGGAAGTTACTTGTTAGAATGGGGTTGCCATTGCACCAAAAGACCGATCTGTCAATGCCCGATACAACCACTCAACTTATAGTACACAAGAGGCAGTTAAGCCCTTGTCATGAATCCTGAGGGGAGCGCTAAACATTTTTCCAACAATATCCCCCTTAGTGTTACTTGAGGGTCTGAGGATTCAAACCTGTGACCAAGCTCTGATACCACTTGTTAGAATGGGGTTGTCGTTGCACCAAAAGACCAATCTTTCAATGCACAATACAACCACTAGACATATAGAAGACACATGAGGTGGTTAAGCCATGTCACAAATCCCAAGGGGAGCATTAAACATTTTTCCAACATTACTATCCCAGCAGACATCTCAACTACTTGTAATGCATTAAAAGAAAGTGTGAACAAGCTTGTCCCAAACAATAGAGAACAATCCATCAAGCAAGCTGACAAAGCCCCCACATCAAAAATGGAAGAAATTGCAAAAGAGGTTAAAATCAAAGACAATGGCATGGGATAATACACTATGGAACTAGTTTTATCACTGACATCTCCCCCTATTTCACCTAAGTCTTATGGACAGTCTCTAAAGAAACCAATTCCAGAATCTAAAGAACCTCCTATTGTCTATACAGGAAACTTTGTCATTGAGCAAGTGTCCAAACAAGAATTTGAAGAGGATGAAGCTTTTCTTGCATGGCTCTACAAAGATGAGTCTCAATCCAAAACTATTCAAACATGTGACTCTAAGATCCCTTCAAAAGCATATGGCCCAGGGGGAAAATTCATCACTAAAATGGGATATTCAGGCAAAGGACCTCTAGGTGTGAGAGGAAAAGGTCTCATGGCACCCATTTCACATATTGGTAGGCCAAAAAAAGATACAACATGCCTAGGCTATAAAAAGAAGCCCTTTTACCTCAAAGGTAATTGCTCTCATGTCATAGAGCAAATCACACCAGGAGAAGCCCTTCTTAAGAAGGATGAAACTAACCCATCAGATAGTGATTTAGACAGCTCAGATCTCATTCCTTATGAGCATTTCCCTAAAGAAATCAAAGATCTTCTTGAAATAGAAGATGATCCAATTAGAAGGATTAATGTAGTGAACACACGAGAACCTTCTATGGAACAAGAGATAGTTGCAACACAAGAACCAATTGATCTTGAATACAATCAAACAAACAAAGAAGAAGGTGGTAGCTATTCTGAGATAGATTCTCATGAGTATGAATTCAAATTAGAATATGAGAGTAACCCTTCTTGGGGCATCCATCCTGACTTTACTCATGTTCTTAATTTTCCTAGGGGCATAGATGAGGAATCAAATGACTATAAATGGGGAGCCATTCTTGAAGAAGATGAGCTCATTACAAAAAAACATGTGGATGTTATTCACCAATATACACCCACACCCAATGTAAGTCTAGAGCAACATAATGAACTTAACGAGTCTTATCCACCTATTCTCGAAGTGGACATCAATAATGTCATCGAAGCTTTTAATGAGCTGACCATCTCGAGTAGAAATGTCATTTTTTATTTCACGAGTCAGATCATTGCCAATGATACCAATACCATGTGTGTCAACATGGTTATCCAATCGATTCCCAAACTTACTATCCAAAATCCAGAGCTAATAGACCACATGTCTGAAAACCCAAACCAAGACATATATACCTTCAAATCAGACTATGCCCTTGCATGCTATCTTAATGTTGTTGAGCCCATGATGAATTTCATTAGTGAACCAAGCATTAGCATGATGGAGTTAGACATCAAGTATCTTAGTCAAAATAATAAGAATAAAAATAAAAAGAACAAGAGTTTTGAGGGTGAAAACCACTTTGTGGCAGTCTCAGAACCTACAAAAGTAAAAATAAAAGATGTATCCAATGGTGAAAACCTCTTTGAGGTGCCCAAGGATGAGATATTTTATGTCCTTCCAAGTCATTTAAAGGACAGATCTCCAGTGCTTATTGAGCCCACTCAATCTATCAATTTGGGAATAGCAGAAGAACCGCAGTTGATCCATGTAGCACAATCTCTATCAGCGGAAGAAAAACAAAAATTTACAACATTCTTGATAGAGAAAAAGATCAAATTAGCATGGAAATACTCAAATATGCCAGGCTTGGATCCAGATCTTATAATGCACCATCTTTCTATCACTCCAGGCATAAAACCTGTCAAACAAAAGTTGAGAAAGATGCACCCACATGTCACTCTTCTTGTCAAAGCAGAGCTAGAAAAACTATTAAAAGCTGGATTCATTTGCATAATTGACTATGTTGAGTCAATCTCTAACATTGTACCTATTTCAAAACCTGACAACTTGATCAGAGTGTGCCCAAAATTTAGAGATGTGAATAGAGCATGCCCAGAGGATGATTTTCTACTACCTAACATTGACATGATAGTGGACATGACCACGGGTTATGAGATGTATTCCTTAATGGATGGTTTCTTAGGCTATAATAAAATCAAGATCGCTCCAGAGGATCAAGAGAAAACTACCTTCACATGTGCTTGGGGTACTTTCTATTGGAACGTCATGCCATTCAGGCTCAAGAATGCTGGTGCTACATATCAAAGAGCCATGACATCCATTTTTCATGACATGATGCATAGAACCATGGAGGACTATGTTGACAACACATTGGCTAAATCTATGATCAAAACAAAACATCTAAATGACTTGAGTAACATCCTAGACTGAATGGAAAAATTTAGTCTCAGACTAAATCCTAAGAAGTGTGCTTTTGGTGTGACTTCTGGAAAACTCTTAGGATACATTGTCTCAAAGAAGGGAATTGAAGTCAATCCTACTAAGGTAAAGGCTATAATGGAAATGCAACCTCCTAAAACAATCAGTCAAATGCGAACTCTACAAGGGAGAGTCCAATCTATCAGGTGCTCCATATCTCAACTAGTTGATATATCACAACCTTTTACAAAGACATTACATAAAGGTGTGACATTTGCATGGAGCAAAGAATATGAGAAGAATTTTAACCATATCAAGCAATACTTATCAAATCCTCCAATCTTGATGCCTCCTATTCTAGGGAAGCCACTGATCCTATATGTCTCTACCACTGACACATCACTGGGGGCATTGCTAGCACAACACAATGATGATAAGAAAGAAAGAGCAATCTATTACATAAGAAAAACATTGGTAGCATATGAAAATAATTATTCAATGATTGAAAAATCTTGTCTAGTTGTGATCTTTGCATCACAAAAATTGAGACATTACATGTTGGCTCATACCACACATTTGGTAGCCAAGATTGATCCACTAAAGTACCTACTAAGAAAAGCTGCCCTTACAGGTAGACTAGCTAAATGGGTAATGCTCTTGAGTGAATTCAACATTGATTATGTCAAATGAAAATCTATCAAGGGCCAAGTAATTGCTAACCAATTGGCTGATGCACCTATGTTTGATGATACACCAATGTAAATAGAGTTCCCAGATTCCTCTATCATGAATCTTTCTTCTAGAGAATGGAAATTGTTCTTTGATGGCTCCTATACATAGAATGAATCCAAAGCAGGCATCTTGTTCATCACACCTCAAGGATATTCTATACCAAAAGCATTCAGGCTAAAGTTCCCTTGTAAAAATAACATTGTTGAGTATGGAGCCCTTCTAAATGGTATGAAGATAGCAATTGAGTGGAGGGTAAAATAATTACATGTTCATGATGATTCACAACTAGTCATCCATCAAGTAAATGATGTATATCATATGAAGGATGAAAATCTAGTTTCTTATAAGTGCATGGCAGATGATCTCAAGAAATATTTCATATCTATCACATTTGAACAAATACCTAGATTGGAGAACAAGGCTACTGATGCTATAACAACATTATCATCTTTACTACAGTAGCCTGAACATGAGCTTCATTATGAGTTCCTAGTGGAAGCACTATCATACCCAACCTATGATTTCCCAGATACCCAAATTATTTTCACTATTGTAGGTCATGATTCATCCAGATATAAAAACCTATTCTCCTACCTCCAAGACCAAATCATTCCTGAAACCTTTAACCAATATGAGAAAAGAAACCTTATCCAAAATGTATCCCGGTATGTTATCATTGGCAATGATCTATACAAATGAAGTCTAGATGGTACTCTTCTTAGATGTTTAGAACATGATGAGTCCAAACTTGCATTAGAAGAGGTCCATGATAGAATATGTGGGTCACACTCAAACGGTTTAACACTAGCTTGAAAACTTATTAGGGCTGGGTACTATTGGCCTGAAATGGAAAAAGAGCCTATCACATATGCAAAGAACTGGTTGGTTACTCTCTAAGCTAAAAATCTTGAGTTGATATTTCATAGATAAGGTCAAAAATGTTAAATCCATGGGAAATTGATACATGCACCAGGGAGAGATCTTATCCCTTCTACTACACAATGGCCTTTTCAACAATGGGCATTTGATCTCATTGGAGCCATTCATCCTCACTCTTCAAATGGGCATACCCATATAATCATAGCTATAGATTATTTTACAAAATGGGTAGAGGCAGTCCCTTTGACACAAGCAATTGGAAAACAAATATCTATGTTCATGTTGAACTACATCATATGTCAGTATGGTATTCCACATTCTATAATCATAGATAATGGAGGACAATTCAAAAACAAAGACCTACATGATTTATGTGCTAAATTCAAGATTACACAACATTGGTCATCTATTTACTATCCTCAAGGGAATGGACAAGCAGAGGCTTCTAACAAGAATCTATTAAAAATCTTGCACTGTACAGTTAATAAAATAGGAAGAGACTAGCATCTCATGATCAATCCAACTCTCTGGGCCTACAGAACAAGTATCAAAATGTCCACTGGGGCTACACCTTTCACTTTAGTTTATGGGTCTGAAGTGGTACTGCCTATTGAGGTTGAAATCCCATCACTAAGAATTAGAATGCATGGTCTAGTGACTGATGATGACTACAAAGTGTCTAGGTTGCAAGAACTTGAACTAATAGATGAGCGTAGACAAGTAGCGTATGACCATCTCAGAGTATATCAGAAAAGAATGTCTAGAGGATACAACAAGAAAGTCAAACACAGAGAATTTCAGGTTGGTGATCTAGTCTTGAGAGAGAATCCCAATAATCAATCACATAGAGAGCGCAAGGGGAAGTTGGAACCCAACTGGCTAGGTCCCTTTGTTATCACTTCTACTTTTGGCTCTAGTGCCTATCAACTCTCAATGACTGAAGGAGAACAGCTCTGAGAACCAATCAATGTTCTACATCTAAAGAAATTCTACACCTAAGACATTCAGTCTATGGTAAAATGTCCTAAAAAAATCTTAAAAATCTGAAAAAGTCCTAAAAAAATGAACATCTTTGGTGAAAACCTAGCAATAGGTGCCTTGATGATTCACAAAAAAATCAAAAAATATCAAAAGTACAAAAAAATTAAAAATATAAAAAAAAAAATGAGAAAAAGTGCCTTGGTGAAAACTTGGAAATAGGCGCCTTGGTAGCAAAAATAGAATCTCTGCCAAGATGGTGAAAACCCAGCAAATGGGTGCCACTTGTTTCAAAATATTCCATCTATCAGTGCAATCTTGGTCTTTCCCAGCTTTCAGTCTGCTTTAGTCTATATATATCCTTGTTTTAGTAAAGTCAGTCTATACACCAATCAGCTCAAATGTCTATATCCTATCAATGCTTAACACTTGGGGGCAATCAATGTCATATCTCATGGTCTCCAGTGTATCTCAGATGTGTCATATCTAGTCAAAGTCCTTTGAAACTTCATCTGAGTCAGTCAATCAGTCTCCTCTCCAAAAAGGATTTGCAATCAAACACAAACAACAACAACAAAATGAAAACAATTTGTGCTTCACATGATTTTATCTCCTTGTATGCTTTCTGATTCACATTGAGATTTTTGCATATTTTGTCCCTTCGAGCTCTTCAATGATGTCCTTTATCAGATTTAGAGAGTGATGACTAGGGGAAAAATCTTTTCTTTGTTTTCTGCTTGTATGTGAAAATCTAACAACTTTGGAAATTCTGGATTGAAATGGTGTCCGTCTGTAAGAGCCTCTATCTCGTATTGGATGGCCATGAGTACCTCGACCATTGATATCTGGAAAATTCAAGGAAGTTTGATCTTACTATTGTCTTTTTGAGTGAGTTCTTTCTCCTACTATGAAACACGATCTTGCCTAAGGAGGTGAATGATGAAGGGTCACTGTAGGTAATTCACATTGGATTTAGAATGATATCTTGACTATTTGATGTGTTTGAATGCAAGGCATATTTAGGTCATCATGACATTTATGTTCTGATGCTTATACAATTTGCTATATCAAAATGGACATGATATTGAGGTCATCCTAGCATTTGTGCCTTGGTGCTTATATCTAATCCGACATTCCAAAAATAAAATCAATATTCATATGTCCATGGTTGCCTAACCAATGGGTGTTGTATTGATTCCTGCACATACAAATCAATATTCATATGTCTATGGTTTCATAACTAGTGGGCATTGTATTGATTTATCCAGTTACCTAAAAATTCAATGATGAAAACGAGTGACACATGATCAGTAAATAGGTCCTAGGTCTTAGGTTGCATTTCATTTTACATCTTGCATTTCACTTTGCATTTTGCACTTTGCATTGTCTCACAATTGCCTAAATCAGCTTAACACTTGAAAGATTCTTCAAATCAGAGCTTAAAATGAAGACTGAGCATTGTATGAAGGTTCCTCCAATGAAACAACAAGTAGAATCCTTTTTTAGGATCAAAATCAAAATCTGAGATCATTCATATTATTAACTGCTTGCATAATCGACCTTCAATTATCACAAAAATCTAGAATTCAACTTAACTGATTATCTTACATCAAACTATCAAAATTTCAACTATGGTCAACTCATGGTTTAACCTATTCAAACTTGGTCTTCTAGACCTCTAAAACGATGTAGAACATGTTCTCAAACATGTATAACCACTTCTCAAATCAATTAACATGCTTCTAAACTATTCAACACTGACTTTTCTTGTCAGATTTCAATTTTAATCCCAAAGGGGGCATGGTATTGCATATCATTCAAGTCTGTAAATCTAAATCTATAATCAAATCTTTCCTTAGTAATCAACACAACAACCACATCTAGTTGCTAACTCATCAAAAGTCCTCATTTCTTGGGGAAAATCTATCATCGCTTCAGGCATATCAGATTCATCAAGATCCACATCGATCTGGTATCCTAATTAATCTTGTAAATTGTATCATCTTTTCATATCCAACGGTTCATTAGTGTCATTTCCTTGGTTCTTCATAACTGAAGGGTTCAGATGTGATACCACTGTGATTCCTCTAAGACAATTAGGTCTAGAATCGGTCACTCACTTCTTCATAATCATAAGGTTCAGAATCAGGTGTTTTGATACTTTTTCGCAATCACTGGTTCATTGTTGCTATATTTAACATCATCACGATTCTTGGTCAACCAGGACCTGAATCAGCTTTTTCAAATCTTTCAATTGGTTTCTGTCTCAGAATCAGTTCATCCTTCAAATTAGTTTCATCACCCAAAAATAGACTATTCGTTGAATCACTACGCTTTGCACAGTGATTCAAAGAGGGGCAAAATGTAATACCCCAAAAATGGGCTATAGGTTCATTAAATTTCTACATCGACAAATCAAATGAAATCAACATCAAAGTCCTAACCAAAGGCACATCCATACATCTGAACATTATCGAACCTAATTAATTTTATCTTAAATCTACATCGGGGAATATTCCTTAAATATTCCTAATTATCCTAATTATCTTTAATTTAATAATTATTTGGCAATAAGTCCAATTTATCCTAAAGTTTGATTAATTGAATATTCTCTATATTTAATGAATTAGATTTAATTTTGCCACTTGATTATTTAATTGAGTTTAATTACATTTGTTCCTAAATTGAAATTATTTAATATTGACAATAAATCAAAAATCTATCGAATAATTGATTAAATTCTTATTTAATTAATTAAATCCAGTTGTCAATATTTAATGATATAGTTTTTGAACATCCGTTTGATTTAATAGTTGATTAACCCATAAATCAATTATTTAAAATTCAAAAATCAATTAAGTTGAGCATAAATCACTTTATTTAATTATTAATTCTTAATTATTTGTGCACATGCTGAAAGAACAGTTAAACTCCAAATCAAAAAATCAATTCAAATTGTTATCTTTTTGAACTCAACATCTATTTTCAGTTCAAAGCTGATCTAAACTTCTGATTTGAGTCAAACAGCTGTTCTTGCATGATTTTGCATGATTATGTGAGTTAATTATCTCTGATTTCTTGTTGACTCAAAAATCAACCTGAGTTCATCAAGAGTGATTTATGACTTTTCTCATGCACCCTCAAAGCCTTGAATTTTTATAAAATTAAGGCTCAGCTCTTCACCAACAATCCACAATCCATCCATGAAATTGCATGCTCACTCTGGTGAATCGGTGATCGAAGAATCCATCTTTTGCGAATCAAGCCTATTGTGAGATTTTTCATTGTTTTTGAGCTTATCATTTACATTCATTGTTAGATTCAATTTTTCATATTAAATTCATTTAGTTTAGTATCATATCCAGTTTTTCATCTAATTGCATAGAAAATCCAAAAATATAGATCAATTGCATATCATTCTACATTCATCTTTTAGCTTTTAAATCCTTTGTTTAGGTGTTGCATTGTCACTGATCTCGGTCCAATCTGAGAATCCATACTCGCATCTACTAGAAGGCAGTAAATCGCCTGGTTAGCTTAGCTTTTCAATTCTTCACAGTTTTTGATTTTGCTAACCTCTAATATTTTACTGAGGTGTTGTGTCCACAGCTAGGTACAATTTTCACACATCACACATACATGTTACAAATTTAAGATCATCTAGTTTAAAAATGAAATCTATATATATATGTACATACAAATTTAATAAACATATTAATCATATTAAGTCTTAAGGGGTCATATTAATCGTGTTACCTATCTTAATTGGTCATATTAGTCACATGTTACATCTGAATTAGTCTTAATTAGTCAATTAATAGGTCCTAATTGGTCAAGTATTAGTCACATGTTAGGTCTTAATTAGTAGGATTGTTAGGTCTTAATAGGTTATATTGGACCTAATTGGTCAAGTATAGGTCCTATTAGTTCTTAAAGGTGGACTATTAGGTCTTATTAGTAGGTATAAGGTCATATTAATCAATTTAGGTGTTATTAGTCATATTAGTCACATGTTAAGTTTTAATTGGTCAATTAATAGGTCCTAATTGGTCAAATGTTAGTCACTTGTTAGGTCTTAATTGGTCATATTAGCTCTTAATAAATTTAGGTGTTATTAGTCATATTAGTCACATGTTAAGTCTTAATTGGTCAATTAATAGGTCCCAATTGGTCAAATATTAGTCACTTGTTAGGTCTTAATTGGTCATATTAGGTCTTAATAGCTCATATTAGTCACATGTTAAGTCTTAATTAGTCTTAATTGGTCAACTAATAGGTCCTAATTGGTCAAGTATTAGTCACATGTTAGGTCTTAATTGGTAGGACTATTAGGTCTTAATAGGTCATATTGGATAGGTAATTGGTCAAGTATAGGTCCTATTAGTTCTTAAGGGTGGCATATTAGGTCTTATTAGTAGGTATTAGGTCTTATAAGGTAGTATTAATTAATTTAGGTGTTATTATTCATATTAGTCACATGTTAAAAGTCTTAATTTCTCAATTAATAGGTCTTAATTGGTCAGGTATTAGGTCTTAATAGATCCTATTAGTTCTTAAGGGTCCTATTACATCTTATTAGGTATCATTACTCATGCTAGGTCTTAAGGGGTCCTATTATGTCTTATTAACATGTTACGTCTTAATTAGTCTTGATCCGTCAATTAATAGGTCCTAATTAGTCTTGAGTATTAGTCACATGTTAGGTCGTATTAGATCATATTAATCAATTTAAGGGTCTTATTAGGTTTTATTAATCATGTTAGGTCTTAATAGAAAATATTACATGTCTTATTATTCATGTTAGCTCTTAAGGGGTCTTATTACATCTTGTTAATCATGTTAGTCCTTAATTGGTCAGAGAGAAAGAGAGAAAGTTCATGTTGGTTTCTAGTATTTTTGTTTATGTTAGTTTCTAGTGTTAGAGTTTAATAGGAAATATTAATCATGCTAAGGGTCCTATTAGATGTTAAGGGTCTTATTAGGTTTTATTAGCTCTTAAAGGGTCCTATTACATCTTGTTAATTTCATGTTAGGTCTTAATTGGTCAAGGAGAGAGAAATTTTATGTTGGTTTCTACTATTAGAGTTTATGTAGCTTCATGTTCTAGTTTCATGTTGGTTTAATGTTAAGGTTCATGTACGTTTCATATTAAGGTTTATTTTTTAATTATGTTAAGGGATCTTTTTTTAAATTAGGTTTTTGGTTAAGGTTCATGTTTATTTAATGTTAAGGTTTATGTTGGTTCATGTTTTAATATCATGTTTCTAATCATTTATATACATTTTTCTAATGTTTTGTAACATTTTCGTAATATTTTAAAACATATCTAATAAAAATAAATTAATTAACTAACTAACACATTTTATTAACTAAAAAAATATTGTATTAATTAAATAATTAAATCTACATAAAATCATATTATTTAATTTCTACAATAGAAAATAATAAAATTACATGAACAAAAACAACTATTAAATTAACATTTTTATTTAAATTACAATTATTTAATATTAAATAAACAAAAAAAACTATTAAATTAACATTTTTATTTAAATTACAATTATTTATATATTAAATAAACAAAAATAACTTTAAAAACTTAAAAAAATATTTAAAAATGTTAAAATAAAAAAATAAAAAAGTGGCCTACCTCTTTAGGTCGAAATCCTCCTTTAGCTCTCCTAAAATTCTACAAGCCGCTCAATACAAATGAGCCTTCCCATTGAAATGTTTTGTCTTATATAGCTTTTGGGGGTTTCGGCCGAAACGGTTCTGGTTAGAACTCTTGTACCACATAGATGCCACATGGTACCTAGTGGGCACCACATAGTTCCAACCGAACCTGTTCGAGCTAGAACAGTTTCGACTAGAACTATAAAATTTGTCCTCCAATGCGACACAACTTTGTACTTTTATCTGTGGATTTCTCAGATCTACGAGTCCCATGACTCAAGAGTTTAGAATATCAACTCTATGATATTCATGGTATCATCAAGTCCATGCTGCATACCATCCAATTTTGTGGAGAACTAATTCCACAAGTCACCTTGATTCAATAGTTTAGAATATCAACTCTATGATATTTATGGTATCATCAAGTCCATGATGTTACCAAATACTCAATTGTGGATCCCTAATCCATGAGTCTACAATAATTAAAGGATATCAACTCCATGATATCCAGAGAATTGGTGTAACAAATATCAAGTCCATGATATTCACTAAATGCTTGAAGCAATGGTCTTTTGACATCAAATCCATGATGTCTCACCAATTACTCAGCAATGGATCTATGATCCATGTGAATGTGGATCCCTGATCCACAAGATATCAAATCCATGATATCCTCAAGCATTGGTCTAATGAACATCAAATCCATGATATTCACCAAGTTCTCAGAGCAATTGTCTTTTGACATCAAATCCAAGATGTCTCACCAATTACTCAGAGTAATGGTCTTTTGACATCAAATCCATGATGTCTCATCAATTACTCAATAATAGATCCCTAATCCATGTGAATGTGGATCCTTGATCCACAAGATATCAAATCCATGATATTCATAAGAAATAAGTTAGCCATAGATGTAATCTCATAAACGCAATCTTATCTTATAATTTTGATCATATAAAAAAATCTTATCTCATGAACAAGCATAAGAGTAACAACTATGATCAAATAAAGTGTTCACACATAGAACCATATAATCTCACTCATATGAAGTATGATCCATTCATACACAATAATCCAATAAAGTATGCTTCATCCATACATGCTAAGGTATGCAATAGGTAAATCAGGTATGCTTCTTACATACATGCTAAAGTATACATTGTGTAGTAGTTCTCTTATAGAACAAGCATAAATCAGTAAGGAAGCCATACTTAAATTAATCCAAATAGATAGCTCTTTAAGTTACCATAGCTGTAACTAACACAAAATCTGTAATACATACCAGATTATTTCATTTGTCCAATGCTAATGTAAAGACCAACACAAGCCAATGTTGTCAGTGTACAAAAGTACTTCCTTCACATTCATAAGAAGTTAAGTAGTTATGTATGTCATAATTATAGACTCAATCATAACAGTGAGGAAAGATATTCTATCATATGCCAAGTGTTATGAACCAGCCAATATGTAAATATAGCATATGCAAGTGCTAATCAATGCAAATGTCAATGACCCAGTCAATATGCTAAATGAAAATGTTTAATGAATCAATCATATGATGCTAATGAAGTAGCTAATGTTCCAATAAGCCATGATGATCTTACATGTGTAAGAGGGATAGGAAAGTGAGCCCATGATCAAACTCCCTCTTAAGCTAGATTCCCTCCAAGGTATTCAACCTTAATGCAAGATTTAGCCCTACTTTCATATTTACAACCAATTTAAGCCAAACCCCTAGTTGCCTTAGTTTTTGAAATAGTTAGACTGAAATTCCTAAATTTGAAATGGATCTTTCTTCTACTGTAGCTTTGATGCCATGTTGGTATTTTCAGATTTTCACCAAGGAATATATTCAATCTAGAGATCTAACAAAACTAAGCATAGGGTATGAATAAATAATCAAGAAGAAGGAAGATAATACCCAGATTGTAACTCAGAAATCTGTCCTTGGGGACTTTAAAATCTAATCCTTCAATCTTCTTGATCTGCCCTAAATTTTCCCAATCTAGGGTTGGTTTTATTTTCCATGTAACAGCCCCAATTCACTACCTAGGGTCTGTTGCAATTCTCCATTTAACAGCCCTAAATCATTGCCTAGGGTCTACCATAAATTTGCCAAACTCTGCTACAAATTCACCCTTTAATGTCTACTAAAATTCACCCAATGGCTACAACATTTCGCCCATCTAGTGCTGCATAAATTTTCCCTAGATCTCTACCATATATCTATCTCATAATTTTCCTATAAATCATAGACTTGGAGAGAAGTACAAAGATAGACTTGAGGTCTTCATCCTTCTGAAAACTACCTACGTTGTTGTATCTAATGCAACTCAAAGTTAGACATAGTTTTGATTATTATTTCTTGCTTCTATCATTCTCCAAGTCACTCTTATATATGAGAAATTAAGATAAAACCCTTGGCATCCAAGTTGGCTGACTTGGGCCCATAATAAATAATAATCTTATATTTATTATTATCTTAATTACAACTTGGGCCCTCCAAGTATAGATTAATTAAATAATTATAGATAAACAATAGATAATAAATACCCCTTCTTTATTATCATTATTTAAATCATTTATAATATATATATCTCCATATATTTATATATATTTCCAATTATCCAATTGGTTGATCTTTGTCGTAAAGGCCAAAATATCAACAATAATTACTTTATTTAATAGATATTATTATTAATAATGAATATGATGATGAACTTTTTTATTATTGATGAATCCTTTTACTGGAGCTATGAACTAGTGGGGCCATGTTGGAGGGGCCCGTCCCCATGGTGGTATGGGCAAGTGCTAAGGCATTAATGCCTCCTTGATTTGTCTAATGTTGATTTCTACATTCTTCTCATTATCAATTTGGTCAATCAAGCACCTCCTTATCTCTCGTTGACTCCTTATCCCTCCACAATCATTATCTCTTCATCACTCAGATAATTGGATCTCCTTATATCTTCTCTCCTTCTCATCATCTACAACCCCTTATCTCTTCATTTGTCTCCCTTATGTCTCACAAAGAACTCCTTCCGTGATAGCAAGATATCTCCCAACACTTCTATGTGACTTTGTCCGTGAATTTTTACATTCATTTTTAACCACATCAATGTCTATGCTTTGTCACATGTTTCAACCTTTTGTTAGCAATAGACAAAGGTTATTTCTAATGAAGCACCATGAACATCTACACCAACATTGATATCATGCAACTACGTACGTCATTTTATCTCTAACTATTCTTGATTAAAAATTACTGTATATGGAGTTTTACTTCTAATTTTAAATATTCATTTTTTTCAAAAGCATTACTATGCATATATCTAATTTTTTTTACACGCATAAATAATTATTGTTACTATTAGGAATAGGCCCAAGAGATAACTAAGAGGGGGGGGTGAATCAATTATCTACAAGATTCAATTCTTTGTCCAATTTAGGATAGAAGAACATTAAGCACACATACAACAAGATAACACTTAATCTTAACACCATAATTTTGGTTACAGGGAAACCAAATAGGTAAAAACCCCAGTGGGAATTAGCACCCACTATAAACTACACTAGAGTATAATGATCTTTGTTAGAAGATCTTACAACACTCTTAGGAGTTTATATTTACAATGCTTGAAGTACAACGACCTGGTCAAGGGTCAGACCCTATTAGGAGTCTTTTACAAATAACCTTGTTAAAGATGAGGACACATTGTCTGGGAGCACATTGCTCAAATGGTGAAGGTTGCAACCTTTGGCACAATAGATACACACTATATCTGGATCTTAGTGAACGAAGTAGACCTGTTGTATTGATCAGTTCCAATGAATAGCATATACTCTTTGCTTCTTCACATAGATCTTCAACTGATGATTGATTCAACTATACTATCTCAGTATATTGACATCTTATGCTCTTCTCTCTCCATCACACTTAGCGACCACAACTGACCAGCTATAAGTATCCATCTCCAAATGATATAATCAATTTGGCCTAAGATAACCTTCATAAAATCATAATATAAAAAAAATATAACTCTTCAACAACATCTCCAATGGATAAACCAAGAACACAACACAAAAAGGGACTGTGCAACCCAATATGAGTATATGCATCGCTTCACACTATTGGCTCCATCAATTAACTGAAACTTTATTCTCAAGCTGAAATACATTATGCATTTTTTACCAAACATGCTTAACTCATCACCAAACATGAAACTAAGCATGCATATCAAAATGATAGGCACAACTGATGATATAATATAAACATTGTCAGCTCCATCAGATAAACTCCAGAAATTGTAACTAGCTAGCAGAAACATCATAACTCAACTTTTACTACACAACTAACTTTGTGTTTATGGACATAGCTCCACAAACATGTCTACAACACAAATATAAACGCACAAGGCTCCAACATAACCATACTGAGAATTACATATAAAACTTTGATTGCAACACTATCAAGAACACTCCTAATACAAATAACTGCACAACATTCTGTACTTAGAATCAACCTTTGCATCTATGATATCATGTTGATAACATATCCATACAACATATGTTCAAGGCTCTCTACATAGAGCACAATGCACGTTGCTTACCATATATTGTCATCAATGAAAAACATACAGTTAACACTGGCTTGGTGGCAAATCTCTAACAATCTCCACCTTTGGCATTGATGGCAACATATGGAATGAAAAACACCACCAATCCAAATGTACAATTATATTATAACATTCCCCATTTTCTCAAAAAAAATCCCCCAAGGATGAATTCTCCATCTACTATTGAATGCTCTGAATATTTGTTACTACATCTTCTTACTAAATACTCCCCCTTACTTCATACTCCTCCTTAGAATAGATCAACTATTTTGTTTTTCATGACTATATACTCCCCCTTTGACATCAATGGAAAAGGCACCAATGCAAATAAGCACAGGTACTACTCCTGAAGTAGAGTAGTTGACCATTCATCTATCATTGAGGACTAATGTACTACTGCAACTCTAATTAGATCTAGGGAAGGGAATTACTCCCATCTTTTCCCTGAGATACTCAAATGTATCCTTCGGTAAAGGCTTTGTGAAAATGTCTACTAACTATTCTTTTGTAATTAGATAATCCAATTTTACTTCTTTCTCTATAACTTTCTTTCTTAGGAAGTGATATTTTATCTCAATGTGTTTTGTATTTGCATGCATCATATGGTTCTTTGACATATTGATAGTGTTGGTGTTGTCATAATGAATAACAATAGGATAATCAATTTGGATTCCAAAATCCTTTATCATCTGCTTGATCCACACAATTGTAGAATAATTTAATGTTGATGCTACATACTCTACTTCTATTGTGGATTGAGAAATACAATTCTACTTCTTACTTGTCCAAGTAACTAGTCTATCTCTAAGAAATACTGCTCCTCATGAGGTGCTCTTTCTATCATCAATGAAACCTACCCAATCTGCATCTGTATACACATGAGGTTCTACATTCTCTAAATTAGGATACCATAAACCATAGTCTATAGTTCCTTTTAAATATCTAAATATCCTTTTTACTGCCATAAGATGAATTTGTTTAGGTTTTGTTGCAAATATTCCAACAATACCAACTACATTAAAAATATCTGGTCTAGATTGAGTAAGATATATGAGTTTACCAATCATAGACTTATATAGGGTCTTGTCTACTACTGTAGAATCATCTTATTTTGAAATCTTGCTTCATGTTATCATAGGAGTGCTTACTATCTTACAATCATCCATCTTAAACTTCTTTAATATTTCTTTCACATACTTAGATTGATCAATAAAAATAACTTTATCTATCTATTGCACATTCAATCCCAAAAAGTACTTGATAGGTCCAATCATGATCATTTCAAATTCACTTTGCATCTCTTTAGCAAAATCTGCACTAAGCTTGTCATTGCCACCAAAAATAATGTCATTACCAAAAATAACAACTAGTAATAATCCATCAGGTGTCTCTCTTATGAATAAGTTACAATCTATTGCTCCTTTCTTGAATCTGATCTTTGTCAAGTAACCATCTATTCTTTCATACCATGCTCTAGGGGCTTGCTTCATTCCATAAAGGGCTTTCTTCAGTCTGCATGCCATATCTGGTTTTTTTGATAAACTAAATCCTTCAGGCTGGTCTATGTAGACTTCTTCCTTCAACTCTCCATTCAGGAATGTAGACTTCACATCCATTTGATATCTTTTAAAGTCTTTGAATGTAGCATAGGTTAGAAATAACTTTATGGCTTCCAATATTCTTACAAGGGAAAATGTATCAGAATAATCAAGTCCTCTCTGCACATATCCTTTACATACTAGTCTTGCTTTGTTTCTTATTATTGTTCCATCTTCATTCATCTTGTTTCTCAATATCCACTTGGTTCCAATCACATTTTTGTCACTAGGCCTGGGGACCAGTTCCCATGTATCATTCTTAACTATCTGATCTAATTCTTCTTTCATTGCTTCATGCCAATTTGAATCATTACATGCATCTTCAACACTTAAAGGTTCAATATGTGAAAGTAAACATATCGCTTCATTAACTATTTTTTCTTTTGATCTTGTCATGACTTTTTTGTTCTGATCTCCAATGATATCTTCTTTTGAATGGTATCTAGATGTGAATCTTGGAACATTAGGTGTGACTCTCATCTATCTTCTATGATTCTTCTTCACTTGTTTTAGGTTCATTGAATAATACATCAATGCTGTAAACATTTCTTCAAAAATTGCTTCTCTACTGATAGGTCTAGGTTCTTCTTCAATCGTAGGTGCATAATCATGATATCTCTCTTGAATCATAAAATTTTCATCAATATTTACATGTGCACTTTCAATGATCTTCTTCAATCTTAAGTTAAAACATCTATAAACTTTTCTTTTAGTAGAGTAACCAAGAAAAATACCTTCATCGCTTCTTGCATCAAACTTGCCAATGGCTTCATCACTCTTGATGTAACACTTTCTTCCAAAGATTCTAAACTATTTTACTATAGGTACATTCCCAAACCATAGCTCATAAGGTGTCTTGTCTACGCTCGGCCTTAATTGAATTTTGTTGATAGTATAGACTGCAGTATTGACTGGATCTCTCCAATAGGTGTGTGCAAGTTTTCCTTCGATCATGATAGTGCATGTTGTGTCAAGTATGATCCTATTTCTTGTTTCTACAATTCTATTTTTCTGAGGGGTTCTAGGTTCCCTTAGTTGTCTCTTCACCCCATGTTCTTCACAATACTCATAAAATCTGTCAGAGGTGAGTTCTCCTCCTCTATCTGATCTCACATATTTTATCTTTAATCTAGACTCATTTTCAACTTTAGCTTTGAAAATCTTGAACTTTTCAAATCCTTCAAATTTATCTCTTAAGAACGCAACCCACATCATTCTAGAATAATCATCAACAAATAAAATAAAGTACTTTTCACCATAGTATGATCTTGTTTGAGTTGGTCCACTTAAGTCTATATGCACTAGATCTAATTTGTTCTTTACTAAATTATGCTTACTTTTGAATGAGTTCCTTACATGTTTTCCCATCACACATTGCTTGCATTTTGTATCAACTAGTTTTGAAATACTAGGGAGGTCTCTTACTATCTTTTTTTCCATAACCAACTGTCATCTACTTTAGAAACAAAACAACTTGCTTCAGAGTTAAGCTGAAAAATATTACCTTTTGTCTTTGAACCCGATGCAATCATCACTCCTTCTTTGTTATTAATGATACACTTATTATCTTTGAATTCCAACTGATATCCTTTTTCACGCAATTTTCCAACACTTAGTAAGTTATGCTTCAAACTATCAACATATAGAACATTATCAATGTTATTCTTTCCATCCAAAGTGATAGCTCCTCTACCTATGATAGGTTTAGGAGTGTTGTCTCCAAATCTAACCATGCCACCTTTGTACTTATCTAGATGTACAAATCTATATTTGTCTCATGTCATGTGATGTGAACAACCATTGTCAATGATCCAGTCTATTCTGATGTCTCCTTGTGAAATTAATGCTAGCTCTCGTGCTTTCTTTTCTTCTTCAATATCCATCTTATCAAACAATTTCTCCATATCATCAATAGAAATGAATCCAATTTCATCTTCTCCTGAATCTTCATCTGATACTCCATCTTCAACATAGTAACATTCTTTTGTATACTTAGGCTTGAAATTAGTTTTGAACTTCTTGACTCTTGTAGGACATTTAGATGCAAAATGACTAATCTTGTTACATGAAAAACATTAATGGTAATTGACCTTCATATTTTCCTTTTCCTTTTATTTCTTTCTTAGCAATCATAGCAATGAATTCATCTAGTTCTTTATCCTCATCTTCATTATCAAAGTTACCAGAAGTGTTCAAGGATTTCTTACCATGGAATGAGGCTTTGAAAGTTGTTTCACTTTTAGGCTCTGTCTTCAAACTTGATATCTTGAATGTTGAAATCTTGTTGATTAAGGTCTCTCTTTTGAAGTCTTTTGAAAAATGCATAGTCTCATCTAGGATGTTTATCTTGTTCTCATATTCTGCTATTAGAGTAGTCATCAACTTATCCATTATGTCTTCTTTCAAAATTTCTCCACCATTGTTCCTGATTCCTACAACTGTTTCATTAATTCTTTGATTGTAGGCTCTGATGTTCTGTTCAAGTAGCATCTCCAAAGTATTATATCTTTTCTTCCATGTCTTTCTACATGCATTCTTGGCTTGGATATCTCATTCAAACATGTCTTCTAGATACTTCCATATTTTGTAGGCTTTATCTACTTTCTTGATCTCTGAAAACTCACCATTAGATAAGGAACTGATAAGGGCTTCTTTGGCCATTACATTTTGAGTGAACATCTCCTTTTTCTTAATATTTTTATCATCTTTTGCAAGATCTTTTAGAGAGGGAACCTGAACATCTTGAGTAGCTACTTCAAAAAACTCAAAACCAATGCACTGCAAATCTGTGGTCATTTTGTTCTTCTAGTCTAGAGTGGTCAGTTGGGTCATCTGAAATGGCAGAAAATGATTTTCCTTCAAAATTTTTGTTTGGGTTTCAAAATTTATTTTAAGCTGACTTTGATGTAATAAATTGTAAAATAAAATAATTCTAAGTTTAGTCGGCCTTGTTGGCTAAAATTCTGGAACCTTCCCAAGCGATAGAAAATTGCCTATATAAGGAAGGTTGTAGTATTGTCTTAGGCAGTTTGGGATAGTTCTGGGTAGTTCAGACAGTTCTGGGTAGATCTAGGTAATGATTCAAGGCTTTGTCCTACAAAATATTGTAAAGGGAATGCTTATGTGGTTTTGTATATTGTAATTTTGAAATTTGGAATTCCACACTTGTGGAGATAATAAGAAGCCCATTTTCTGTTCTTGCAAATTTTTGTTATTTCTTTGTTTCTATTATGTGTTTGTGGTATTAAGGGGAGCACCCTTCATCAAGTGGTATTAGAGTAGGAGTTCTTGAGTGTGTAAATAGATCACCAATTGTGAGGTAGTTTGCACCAAGACCGTGGGCTAGGGTTTTTGTGTAAACAGATCACCAACTGTGAGGGAGTTTGCATTAGAACCATGGTTAGGGTTTCAGTGATACATGTGAAAATTCCTCCATGAAGAGAACATGGTGGAAGAGCTGGTGCTATGATACCTAAGCTTAGAGAGCTACAGAGACAAGTGCAAGCATTACAAGAGGAGATTCATAGAGGAATTATTCTTAATGTTAGAGACAAAAGCGAGGATGAAGCCGAGGGAGAAGGAAATTCTGATCAAGAAGAAAGAATTTTTTGGGCCATTTCAAAGATTGGGAAAAGACCTAAGATTGAGGTTCCTACATTTTCAAGAAATCTTAACCCAAAGGAGTTGATTAATTGGATCAATGAATGTGAAGAATATTTTGAGTATGAAGATATTGAGGAACCTGATAGGGTCAAATTTGTGAAGGCCAGACTGAAGGGTCATGCGAAGATCTGGTGGTAGGAGATCCAATTGGAGAGAAATTGAAGAGGAAAGGATAAAATCACAAGATGGGATCAAATGGTGGATAAATTGAAGCAACAGTTCATTCCTGTTGATTCTGAGCTTGACCTACTGAAGAAGATGTAGAGTTTGAAGCAAGCAAGAAGATCCATTCAAGAGTATACAAAGGAGTTCTATCGACTCCTGATCAGAATAGGCCATGCAAAAGCTGACAAGGAGAAAGTTGCCCATTACCTTAATGGGTTGAGACTGAGCATTCAGGAGGAGTTGAATTTGGTTCAAATGAATAGTATTGAAGAAGCATACCAGTTTTCCCTAAAAGTAGAGGAAAAGTTGAACAAGAAGTTTGAGAGAAAACAAAATGGAAGAGGTCGTAGTGGATGATCTAGTGGATGGTCATATGGTGGCCGAAATGAAGACTCAAAAAAGAAGGATGAGGCTAGTAGCAGCCATAATCAGCAAGGAAATAATTCAAATTGCTTCGAGGATAGAGTAATAGAGATCAGAGAGGAAGAGGAAGAGGACAAGGATATGGATATGGAAGAGGAGGCTTTCGTGGAACATGTTTTCATTGTGGAGAAGAAGGTCATAGGGCATTTGAATGTCCTCAACACCAAGGAAGAACAAAAAGGAGAAATGAAGACTAGGCCAGAGTTGCACATGTAGATGAAGATGCTAGATCATCAAATTTTAAAGATGCTGAAAGAGGAGAAACATTGATTAACAGAAGAGTCTTGTTGAGTGGTGAGAATGAACCTAAGCAAAGGAAGAGCTTGTTTCACACCAGGTGTAAGTGTGAAGGTAAATGTTGTGATGTGATTATTGATAGTGGAAGCACTGACAATTTGGTGTCAAAAGAGATGGTGACAAAGTTGAAGCTCAAGAGACAAAAAAACCCACATCCATACCAGATTGTCTGGGTGTAGGATGACCACAAGGTCATGGTCAATGAACAATGTCTAGTGAAGTTCAAGATTGGTGGATACCATGATGAGGTACTATGTGATATCATATCTATGGATGCATGTCATATGTTGTTAGGTAGACCATGGTAGTTTGACCGATGTGTTGTACATGATGGTCATGTGAATACCTATTCACTGACAAAAGATGGAGTGTGACATAAGCTAAATCCATTGAATGACATAGAAGAAAAGGTATGTGGTAGTGCAAGAATAACTTTTGTTTATGGAAGAAAATTCCTAGATGGCATGAGGCATGAGCATGTGTGTTTTGCTTTAATTCCAAAAGCTAGTAAAGAGGAAGTAGAAGATGTGCCTGTAGAAGTTGCAGATTTGTTGAATGAGTTTCAGGATATTGTATCCGATAATGTACCTAATGGATTACCACCAGTAAGGAAGATCAATCATTAGATGGACTTGATTCTAGGAGCCAGTTTGCCAAATAAGGCAACACACAAAATGACACCAACAAAAAGTGAAGAGCTGAATAGAAAAGTACATGAGTTGTTACAAAAGGGGTTGATTTGAGAGAGCTTGAGTCCATGTGTTGTACCAGTAGTATTAGCACCAAAGAAGAATGGAGAATAGAGGATGTGTATAGATTCTAGGGCTATAAATAAGATCACAATCAAGTATAGGTTTTCATTGCCACGAATGGATGATATTATGGACTGTTTGAGTGGAGCTATGTATTTCTCAAAGATAGATCTAAAGAGTGGATATAATCAGATTCAGATCAGAGAAGGAGATGAATGGAAGATTGTCTTCAAGAAAAAGGAAGGACTGTATGAGTGGTTAGTCATGTTTTTTGGGCTAACCAATGCACCAAGCACTTTCATGTGGCTCATGAACAAGGTTCTGAAAGAGTTTCTGGGTAAGTTTGTCTTTACCTAGATGATATTTTGATCTTTAGTAAGACATTGGAGGAGCATATGATGCATATTCATAGGGTGTTTGAGAAGCTAAGAGAAGAGAAATTTTTGATAAATTTGAAGGAGTGCAGTTTTGTGAAGAAAGATTTAGTATATTTGGGATTTGTAGTTTCAGCAGAAGGTCTAAAAATGGACCCAAAGAAAGTGCAGGCTATCCTTGAATGGCCTACTCAAAGGAGTGCTACTAAGGTAAGATCTTTTCATGGTTTGGCTATCTTTTACAAAAATTTTATCAGAAATTTTAGCAGTATTTGTGGAACCTTGACTGAAACAATGAGAGGGGATAGAAAAGAGTTCAAGTGGACTAATGGGGTAGATAAGAGTTTTAAATTGTTGAAACAGAAAGTTACAGAATAGCTTGTTTTAGCACTTCTAGATTTTAATAAGGTGTTTCAAGTAGACTATGATGCTAGTGGTACTGTAATAGGAGTTGTTATGAGCCAAGAAGGTAAACCTATTGCTTATTTTAGTGAGAACTTGAATGACGCCAAGAGAAAATATTATGTTTATGATCAGGAATTTTATGCTATAGTTCAGGTATTGAAGAAGTGGAGACACTTTCTGCTTCCTAAGGAGTTTTTTTTGTATATTGATCATCAAACTTTGCAATATTTGAATAGTCAAGGAAAGTTGAATCAAAGGCATTTGAAATGGGTTGAGTTTTTGCAGAGTTATACCTTTGTTTTGAAACACAGGAGTGGAAAAACTAACAAGGTTGCAAATGCTCTTAGCTAAAGAAAACTATTGTTGACAAAGATGCAAATTAAGGTGGTTGGGTTCAAGGAACTCAAGAATTTGTATCCAGAGGATCCTGATTTTGGAGAAGCTTGGAAAGCTTGTAAACAACCTATTACTCTAGATAGAACAAAGTGATTGTGTTAGCACCTGAAATATTTTTCATGGCTTTGTAATTTTCTCTGGCCTCTGTAATGTTTTCCCTATCCCTAGCCTTAAACCCTAGTTCATAAATTCATAATTCTAGTCATTGGGAGGAAAAACCCTAGACTATCTTGGCCTTGTTATATTCTTGCGTTACCTATTTCCAGTCACTAAAGTCCCAATTAACCATGTGTTAAATTACCCCCGTTCGTTGATGACCACCTTATATGTTATATCATTAGGTTATTATGTCGGGGCCCCCTTTTTAATATTTTCTATCAAAGCCTAAGTCTCCTGAGATTTATTTTCCTAAGTGTCGGCCTTTTAAAATTGTGTGGTTGTCATTATTCCGTAAGGTTTCCTATTGTCAAAGTTTCTGACATGCGGTATAGCGACAAGCGAACATCTATCCTGGCAGGTCCATTTATGGGGTATGCTTGTAGGTTAGAGAATGGACAAAATCAATGACTATCATTATCCCATTGATTAGAGATGATGCCCTTTTAAGCATCACAGTGTAGCGATAGCCACCCAATCCTCAAGCTTGTTTTAACTGACTATGCAGTGGGTCCGAGTTGCCAAGTCATATTGGGTGCCAGGTGTTGCAGACTTGTCATGTTTTGATTGGCTAGTGTGGATGGTGATAGGGATGTTGTTAGGTGGGGCCATAGTTCTTAAAAGAAATAAAGAGCTTGTAGGTTTGTGTAGATCGTGTGGTCATCGCTATACCGTTGAGGCAAAGTGCTTGGTCATTATTCATCACACTTTAATGACAATCATCTAATGTGAAGGTGGACGAGATGGTGTGTGGGGCCTTAAGCTGCCAGGTCACGCTCGCATGGTGGTTTCTCATTGTTTGACGTGAATTATGATGTGGAATCTGTCAAAACTTCTAAGCTTGCATTAATCTCATGGTTTTTGTTATACCACTGGGGTAAGTTGCAAGGTGTTTAAGGTCAGTGGTATAGCGATGGCCATTAATTTTGTTATATGATGGGGACCGCTTGGTGGGTCCTTCACTGCTGACATGTTTGACATGGTGTTTTTTGATTCGATGGAGTTTTCAAGAGGTCACGATGCAGTTAGTCTATGGTAGTTATGTTTCACATTTGGTGAATACGCAACACTATGTTCTTGCAATCTCTTGATCTTGGTGGTTTGTGCCTTAACATTTAGCGAACTAACAAACATGGTTATCTCCAAGTCGCTGAAGGAAACAGTCAAGCCATGAGATATCTAGCTATTCAGTGATAGCCATAGGATGAAGATAAGATCAACGGCTAGTGTGTAATCTTAGGACATAACTCAGGGTTAGAAATTTATTTGGTGACTCAGCAAAAGCTTGTGTTCGCCTATTCTCACAATGAGACCAAAGGTTAAAGAAAGTTTTGACAACTTGGCGAAAACCTTTGTCGCTGAGTCTCTGGATGTAACTGCGATTAGAAAAGATGTCTGGCATTTTTGCAACTAAGGACAAATGTAAACCAGGATTCCTATTGAGTTAGGTTTGAGAAGCCCGGGTAAAGTAGGGGATCTGGCGGTCATGTTTTAAAGTGAGCCTAGATTTGAATGTTGACCATCGATATGCTGTCTCACACCATGATGTAGCCATTTTCTTCTAGATTTGAATATTTAAGGGTTTTCAACCACCAGAGGACTAGTTTTTATTGCTGGAGTGGCTAGATCAGGTGGATTTGATTTTGTTTACTGTTGCAGTATGGTCCAGAGGTGTGATGATTGATTGCAGAGGGTTTGTACCGTAAGGACTGGGTAAAAGTTGCTTAGATTGCTTGGCATGGTAGATTCATGGTCCTCGGTACAAATTAGGAGATTTCTCATTAATGAAGAGCATTCTAGGATCTGATCAGACCAGGTTTCTTGGTTTTCCTCAAATGAAGTAAATTCTGATTGAATTTGGTTGGTTTGGTGGGTGAAAACCCTAATCCTTACCTCAGTCATCCATAGCTTGTTGCATCCTGACTTTTTGAGATTCCAAGATGACTGGTGGTATATATTGCAGCTATTTTTACCTTTTTGGTTGTTGATGATGTTATGTTGATAGCCAATGTAAAGGACTGAACAAGGAAAGCCTAAATTTTGGGTTTGTTTCCTAGCGTTGTGTTGTTTTGGTAATGTATAGATATTGCAAATTTTAATGAGAATACACTTGAATTCCAATCTCAAATTTATGTTTGTCTTCTTGTTTTGATATTGGGCTCATATATGTTAATGTCACAAAGTGAGTTAGCATATGGTAGACAAAGAATATTGTGGAATTATCTTTGAGTTCCTAACAAAGTTAGGATTAAAGTCTTAAAGGTAGTTTCAATGAGTTCATGGTTGGATAGGAATTTGATGATCAGGTTTGGGAGTGAGAGGGATAATAGGAAAAGCACTTATTCTAAGTTCAAGAGTGTTTGAGTTAGGATTCTTAGTTGATATATGTTATTGGGTGAATCTATGTCCTAGGTTAAGGTACTGATCCATTCTCTAGAAGAAATTCATCATCATCAATCACACATTTAAATGATAAAATCTTTAAAATCAGTTTGAAAAGGGTATAAATGCATAATACTTAGTGATTTCTTTCAAGAAGTGAGACAAGGGTACACCCGCCTACACATCTAGGCTCAAAGTGTAGGAGGATCCTCTTTGATCCTTGTTAATTGGACCTTTTCCTTGCAGACTTTGGAGTGGTGATAGAGTCAGTGACATTAGTTTGTCAATCATAGTATAAACCTACAAGTAGAAAGAGAAGGGGAACCAACAAGTTGGATTTCATCATTCAAGATGATATGCTATTCAGAGGGAGTCAGTTGTGCATTCCACAAAGTTCTATGAGGGAGAATCTCATCAAAGAGAAGCATAGCAGAGGATTGGTTGGATATTTTGGTCATGATAAAACCCTTGCTTTGGTTAGTGAGAATTATTATTGGCCACACTTGCAGCAAGATGTGAAGAAGTTTGTATAGAGTTGCAGAGTATGTCAGATGGTGAAAGGAGTGAAGCAGAATAAAGGGTTGTATCAACCATTACCTATATCAGAGAAACCTTGGGAGGATATCGGTATGGACTTTGTTCTTGGTTTACCAAGGACTCATCGGGGACATGATTCAATTTTTGTGGTGGTTGATAAATTTTCAAAGATGACACATTTCATTCCCTGCAAGAAGAATACTGATGTTGTTCATGTAGAAAAATTATTTTTCAGAGAAGTAGTGAGACTTCATGGTTTGCCAAAGACCATAGTTTTAGATTAGGACACTAAGTTTTTTGGATATTTCTAGTGAACATTGTGGAAGAAGCTAAAGATAGATTTGAAATTCAATTCATCACATCATCCACAGACTGATGGACAAACTGAGGTGGTGAATAGGAGTTTGGAAAATTTGTTGAGATATTTGGTTGGAGATAAGCCAACAGGATGGGATTTGATTTTACCATAGGAAAAATTTGCATACAATAATTCTGTCAATAGGAGCACTGGTAAATTATCATTCCAAATTGTATATGGTAGCAGTCCTAGAAATGCATTTGACTTGAGAAAGATAGATAAAGGATAGATAAGTAGTATTGAAGCTGAGGATTTTGCAAAACACTTGAAGAACATCCATGAGGAGGTGAGGAAGCATATTACCAAAATGAATGCACAATATAAGGCTAAGGCAGATCAGAAAAGGAGGCATAAGGAATTTTTGGTTGGAGATGAAGTCATGGTTCATTTGCGGAAGGAGCGGTTTCCAATTGGTACATATAACAAGCTAAAAATGAAAAAGTTTGGGCCATGTAAGATACTGAAGAAGCACGATTCAGGAAATGCATATGAGGTACAATTGCCTACTGAGCTGAATATTTCACCAGTGTTTAACATTTCAGATCTAATAGAGTATCATAAAGGGGGTGTTGAAGATGAGATCATAGCAGCACAATGGAGTATTGCAGCAACTAGTTCAGATACTAAGGAGATTGAGGATATACTGCATAGACGTGTTGGCAGAAGCACAAGGAATAGGACATATGAAGAATATTTGGTCTATTGGAAATTTGGTTGAGTTGATTACATAGATGTTGTCATTATGGAAACATATGATCCACATGAAGATCACATAGGTTAGAGAGCAAGTATGACAGAGTGCCTTGCAAATTTGTCTAAGTGTGAGATAGTATTTTCACCAGTGCACCTGGACATAGTTTTTGTTTGCGATGTTGACTAGAGTAAGTTCAGTGCTTGCACACTTGAACATAGACTCTATGATTTCTATTGGACACCCATCTTAGAGCACAATTTAGTATGGAATGTACGGAAGAAGTTATGATAGTTTTACCAAAGACAGTGTCAAGCTGACAGGACATAATATGGAGACAAAATTAGTAAAGAGTTAAGGGATTATTTTGTTTATCAAAATAATGACTTAACAATATAAAAGGATGACATCCTATATGTTTACTCTTGGATAAATTTACTTGTATAAATGTAATTATAATTGTAAGAAAAGATATAGTTGACAACAGATATAATGAAGCAGTGATATGATGTGAAATATATGATGCATATGTAATAGTGATAGTGAAAGAGCAACGAAGAGATATTGATGCAAGAAGTATAAGGTTGTGTACCTTAACCTATTTTTTTAATTAGTGTATATTGTATATTACTTGTTTGGGCAGTGGGCTCATCTAGTAATCACATTTTGTACTGGCAACTTCTAACAGGGTTGAGGCTTCTAACAAGGCCTATAGTCCCTTAATCAGGATTGATACACTATATATTTATAAGAGACTCCTAACAGGGTCAACATCCTTAATAGGATACTTTTGATTAGTGGATCTTTGTGTGTACCATCATTACCGAAGTTTTCCCTTGGCCAGGGTTTCCTTGAGAAAAAATAATGTGTTATGAGTTCTTTAGTCTTATTGCTATGCATGTTGTTTAGCTTCTTATGTTATGCATGTGTAAAGATAATCTGTTATATCCATAATTGGGAAAAAGATAAAGTTTGTAGAATATTGATCCCCCCCCCCCCTTAGTATTCCCTATTTCTAACAATTTGTATCAGAGCTTAGTTACTCAGAAAATAATCATTCAAGGAAAGCCTAGTAGCTTGAGTAAGATCTCTATGGATATGGATCAACTACATAAGAATCTTGAAGAAGCTCTTGAATAGATTGATATGCTTATTGATGAAAGACACACTATGAAAGGGAAATATGATGATGCAAAGAACCTCATTGAGAAATTGAAAAACAAGTTGGAAGATCTAAAATTTGAAAAGGAATCTGAAGTTCTTATTGAAGACTGTGATGACAATTTAGAAAAAGAAAATGAGATCCTTGTTAGGGATTTTTCTTGTAGGGTCAAACTTGGCAAATTATGGGCTTGATTCTCAGTTTAAAAGGACTCCAAGCTTGCAAGAAAATCCTAATTGATGAGGATTGGATAAGATCCTCCTTCTGCTTCAAGCTCCATAGGACTCAGGCGGGTATTGCCTATGAAGAGGTTACTATATTTCAAGTAAGCTTTTGATTAGTGGATTAGGTCTTCACTGTCATGCTATTTAGGCTTCAGATCACTTCAACAAAACATCACTCTATAGACAGTTGAGAATCTCCTGATACAAAGCTTGACAATAGAAACTATAAATGTAATAGCATGGACAATGGGATAAGGATGTAAGTCCTTCTTTTTATGAGTTCAACTCAAGGAAGGTTAACCTCTGATTCTTTCTTTAAGGAATCACCAAATATGAATTGTACCACCTGGATGCAGTCCTTTCACAATGTGCATAAACTTAAAAAACTAAAATCAAATGGTAATGAAATTTAGTGTTTGATGATAGAAAAATAACTACACAATAGACATCTAGCCAGTGCCTATTCCATTTCGTAAATAGTTACTGTATGTAAATCCACAGGAAGAGATCAAAACAAATACAATGAAATGCCTTGTAGATCACTTGCAGTTTGAAAAGAGTGCCTTACAAACCATTATGTCACTCCTATACTGTTATCATCAAAATTTTGATAATCATGTTCACTCTATAAGACTATTCATGAAAATTTAATTCTTTCCTTGAAAGAAACTCATAAATAATCAGACAAGCTGCCTTGCAACTGGTATGTTTTACATGCCTGACAAATAAAAACATATAAGAGTAACATAAAAATGAGAAGACAACAACAGAATCTGAGAGAAACTGCAATGTATTTCTTTGACAATAATCCTATTTCAATGCACATGGAATTTAAAGTTCAAGAGCCTAGCATGGGAAAGAAAAATCTATTCTATAGAAAAGATATTCAACATTCATCATCAAGGGACATGCTCAAAACAGAGCAGTCACAGGAACCCTCCAAAAAAAGGAACAGGAACCCTTACAACTAAGAAAAGAAGGAGATAAATAGAAGAAGAAGAAACCCTAAAATCTCTGCTTGATCAACACCTGTCTGCTTGCAATATGATCTCACTGTATTCTCTCCTCTGAAAAAGATCTTCTCAAGCCCCTCAAAATCTGATAACTTTCCTTACTTGCACAAAATATGCTCATCTACTAGAATTCTAATTCATTATGTCCTTTATTTTTTGCAAAAAACAAGACATTCCCTCTGCCGGATCTGCGAAATCAAATATGCACGGAATAAAAAATCTCTACAAAATCTGTCCCCGGATGCAAATATCTTTACTGCTCTCATGTACTTGATCTATTATGGTTCTAACTACCATCATTGCATCCATCATCTTCTGGCATTTCCAGAAACATATTATACTACTATGTTTGGATAAAAAATGAACCTGCAACATTAAAAACTCCGAGCAGCTTCTTGTCATGAAAAATTTCAAAATCTGAACTTTATAACACTTGAAATCCTTTATTTCTAGCTCTTCACCAAACTTTGCCAAATTTCACCACTTGTCATCTTTTAACTCACTGCTCAGACTAACTCACTTCTAACCTCAATTCATTTGGAGATCTGGAGACTGCTTCAATCTCCAAATCTTTGAAAATTGCTCTTACCCACAGTTTCATCCTGAGACCTAGAGAAACTCCTTAGTCTCCTAATCTCCTAATGACCTCCTTAACCGTAGTTGGAATGGGAGACCTCATGACTAGCTTTAGTCTCTAGATCTCCAAGTCTCTAGATCTCCAGATTTTCCTTTCAGTGTCCTGGCGATAAATGCTAGTCTCTGAATCTCAGAACCATTTGCCTTTAACCATTTGCGTCATGAGATCTGGCGACTGCGGCTAGTCTCTAAGTTGCGGTGGTTAACTCCACTAACCACCATCTTCTCACAACCTCGCGACATCCTTAGTATCACAATCTCCAAAAAATTTCGCTAACCGTCGGGCATCATGAGATTGGGCGACTAACCGTCACCTCCAGGTCGCGTAAACTTCACCTAACCACCGGATTTCTCACGCGACTCAGTGACTACATGTTCGTCTGCAAAATTTTCTCTATTTGGGTATGGGCACAAAAACTGAAGCTGCCACACAAGCTTACACAGGTAGAGCTTCCTCCATTTGATTTACTTCATATGTGACTGTTCTTGTTTATAAACAACTCAAATTTGTCAAGCAGGAGCAATGTGGGATTATGTTCTGCAGTGTTTTTAAAGCTTTTAAAAATACTGTGACCTAAAATCAGGAACATATGTCAACTAAAGTACACTAAAGATGCCCCCACTCTTGGATTTGCATGACATTCATTAGAATTCAAGTTGTTCAACCCTCAACTGGCCCTTCCCGGTGAATTTCACACTTAGCAATTTTCTGACTTAGAGACCTCCTAGAAACGAACTGATGCAAACCCATTTCAATACTCGAACTAAAGCCTCAAATTGACTCACTAGGACATATGCAAGGTGCAAAACATTTAATTCTGATGATAGGACCTAAAAACCACCCGATCCACATATACACTTTTAGACCAAATAAAGCACTTAACAAGCAATTAACATGGTACTCAAAAATCCATGTTGCATTTTTTCATCCCAACAGTGGCTCTAACTGTGGATGCATGCCCCATGTGGGCATGCAAAGAACTTTCAGAATCTCACAATTGAAGTAGACCACCCCGAAACATCAAATCCGGATTTTTCCTTCTTCTCTTTTCACCTTTCCAAACATCTCTTTTCAAAAAATGGGAACCTCTACTAAAAGAAAACACACAACTGAAAGAAAAGAAACTGTACATACCAGGAAATTATTTACAAGAGGCCCAATGCCTCAAATTGGATTCAGCTCTTACCTCTATCATACATTTGGTTTTCATCTCCATAGATCAAAGGCAAACTGAAATTATTGCTTTCATGTGTTTGACTAAAAACACTGCCACCCTTTTTTAGCACATCAAACAAGAAAAAACCAGTGAATTCACCATTGCCTTGCAAAACAAAATCTCTGAAACATGGTGAATGTTGATCTTTGTATGATATCTCAACATCACAACCTTGACCATTGCTAACAAGCTGAAAAAGAAAACACTCTAGCTCTTTCTAAAAGCTGAAAACATCATTTAGATCATTAGTTTGCACCACAAGGCACAACTCTCTCTCATCAGCATTTTGCAGACTAAAATAGAAACTTTCTGAACAAACATCTGCCTACAAAGAGTTAGGGATATCCTGCTGATCACAACTCCTATTAGCATCTCTTAAACAGGACAAACCATTATCCATCACTAGTTTCTGAATCATTTGTAAATCTGAAAAGATATGTTCAGATTTTCCACATTCTCCAACATTAACAAGTAGACAAGAATCACAGACAATAAGTTCTTGAAAATTAGAACATTCACTAGTACACTCATCAATATATTCATCAAATATAAAAAATTCATCATAATGACATGTACTTTCATATTGCTGCCCTTTTAACTCAAATACAGGAGAAGGAAAACCAGTACATGTTTCACACATCATGCCATTACTTGAATCTTCTTCATCAAAATTTATATCAACCGGGCATGGGAAATTTGAAACAAACTAGGGAGCATACCTCTGAAACTCAACCTCGAAGAGCTCTAAAATTTTCTCACTACTTAGTGAACACTGAACTTCACATTCCATCTTTTCAGTCTCACAGGTGATATTGAAAATATCTTCCTTAATTGGAATAGGGACTGCAAATTCCTGGCTTATATTATTTTGAGAAAAAGAGTCATCACAGTCACTCTCATCTGCATAATAATTGCTCTCTTGCTGATCACAAGACTCATCCTTACTCTGAGAATAGAGGTCTGTCCTACCATGCTGATAATAAAACAAATCTTTGAATCCAATGGAACCATCCACAACTAGATTCTCATCTTTGACATCTTGATATCTATCTACTTCACTATCAGCATCATAGTCAACATTTTCATCACAACTAGAGTCAGAAACACTAATATTTTCTGATTCACATTCTTCAAACTCATTTATCCATTTTTTAACAAGTTCAATGCCTTCCTCTTTACACTTTGCAGACCATTCTACTGACTGAGGCATATAAAGTTCTAAGAATAAATGAAAATATGCAGATTCTTGGAGTTCCATCCCTTCCGGCAACTCATCATATGCATTGGAAAACTTCTCATAAAAAACATATATGGATTCTTCACTTATTTCTCCTACATGTCTTTTCAAAAATAATATAGCTTGGTCTTGTATTTTCCAATTTAACAATGCAATATCCTTTTGAATTTCTTCAAGATCTGCTGGACAACTTTCAGATATGGACAACATATCTTGATCTATTGGATCCAGAATCTCCATTGCACTATTTATCAACAACACATCTTCTCATTCATAAAGATTTCTATTCAACTTATGCAATCATTTCATAGAAGATCATACCAAACTTCTGGATCTGATGTTTGAAAAAAAATGTAAAACCAAAAGCATGACCAAAGACTTATAATCTATATTCCTTCTTTTAGTGACTTCTTCACTTGGCAAGGAAACAATTTATTTCATAAAACTTTGAGGAATACCTGGGAAAATTATTTTGTTACTATCCTTCTGAACCTCTTCCTATTTTTTTCTTCCACCATTGAATCTTTCAAGCATCCACCAGATCCTTGTTGCAAGTGTTCACAACTGATCATAAATCTTCTTTCATCTAAGTGCACATTGGTGCAGAGATCTTTTAGAGTCACCACTCACTGCTATGAGAATGTATAAAACTTTAATGGAACAAGGACAAGTTGGGTTTCAACAAAGACAACAGACTTTCAGCAAGTCGATAGGATTTGACACATTTCTTCACCAAGAAGATATTCAGAATTTCTTTTAATAACAATAACAACCAAGTTGGATAAAATTTGAAGGACTTTCTGATTTACAAAGATTTATAACTCTTTCCTCAATTGGATATGGTAGATGACTGGATATATGAACAAACAGGCCAGGAGTCAAACTCAACTAGGAACCTATGTCACTTGTCTGATTTCAAAACTAATCCCTAGCGGAGTCGCCAATTTGTTAGGGATTTTTCTTGTAGGGTCAAACTTGGCAAATTATGGGCTTGATTCTCAATTTAAAAGGACTCCAAGCTTGCAAGAAAATCTTAATTGATGAGGATTGGATAAGATCCTCCTGCTTCAAGCTCCATAGGACTCAGGCGGGTATTGCTTATAAATAGGTTACTATATTTCAAGTAAGCTTCTGATTAATGGATTAGGTCTTCACTATCATGCTATTTAGGCTTTAGATCACTTCAACAAAAGATCACTTTGTAGACAACTAAGAATCTCCTAATACAGAGCTTGACAATAGAAACTATAAATGTAATAGCATGGACAATGGGATAAGGATGTAAGTCCTTCTTTTTATGAGTTCAACTCAAGGAAGGTTAACCTCTGATTCTCTCTTTAAGGAATCACCAAATATGAACTGTACCACCTGGATGCAGTCCTTTCACAATGTGCATAAACTTAAAAAACTGAAATCAAATGGAAATGAAATTTAGTGTTTGATGATAGAAAAAGAACTACACAATAGACATCTAGCCAGTGCCTATTCCATTGGGCAAACAATTACTGTATGTAAATCCATAGGAAGAGATCAAAACAAATACAATGAAATGCCTTGCAAATCACTTGCAGTTTGAAAAGAGTGCCTTACAAACCATTCTGTCACTCCTATACTATTATCATCAAAATCTTGATAATCATGTTCACTCTCTGAGACTATTCATGAAAATTTAATTCTTTCCTTGATAGAAACTCATAAATAATCAGACAAGCTGCCTTGCAACTGGTATGTTTTACATGCCTAACAAATAAAAACATACAAGTGTATAACATAAAAATGAGAAGACAACAACAGAATCTGAGAGAAACTGCAATTTATTTCTTTGACAATAATCCTATTTCAATGCACACAAAATTTAAAGTTCAGGAGCCTAGCATAGGAAAGAAAAATATGTTCTGTAGAAAAGATATTCAACATTCATCATCAAGGGACATGCTCACAATAGAGCAGTCACAAGAAACCTCTAGAAAAAGGAACAGGAACCCTTACAACTGAGAAAAGAAGGAGATAAATAGAAAAAGAAGAAACCCTAAAATCTCTGCTTGATCAACACCTGTCTGCTTGCAATCTGATCTCACTGTATTCTCTCCTCTGAAAAATATCTTCTCAAGCCCCTCAAAATCTGATAACATTCCTTGCTTGCACAAAATCTACTCATCTACTAGAATTCTGATTCATTCTGTCCTTTATTTTCTGCAAAAAACAAGACATTCCCTCTGCCAGATCTGTGAAATCAAATATGCAAGGAATAAAAAATCTCTGCAAAATTTGCCCCCGGATGCAAATGTCTTTACTACTCTCATCTACTTGATCTAATCTAGTTTTAACTGCCATCATTGCATCCGTCATCTTTTGGCATTTCTTGAAAGATATTATACTGCTATGTTTGGACAAAAAATGAACTTGCAACATTAAAAACTCCGACCAGCTTCCTGTCATGAAAACTTTCGAAATCTAAACTTTATAACACTTGAAATCCTTTATTTCTATCTTTTCACCAAACTTCACCAGATTTCTCCACTTGTCATCTTTTAACTTGCTACTCAGACTAACTCACTTCTAACCTCAATTCATTTGGAGATTTGGAGACTGCTTCAATCTCCAAATCTTTGAAACTTGCTCTTAACTGTGGTTTCATCCTGAGACCTGGAGAAACTCCTTAGTCTCCTAATCTCCTAATGAACTCCTTAACCGCAGTTGGAATGGGAGACGTCGCGACTAGCTTTAGTCTCCAGATCTCTAAGTCTCTAGATCTCCAAATTTTCCTTTCAGCGACCTGGCAATAAATGCTAGTCTCTGAATCTCAGAACCATTTGCCTTTAACCACTTGCATCATGAGATCTGGTGACTGGGGTTAGTCTCTAAGTCACGGTGGTTAACTCCACTAACCACCATCTTCTCACGACCTCGTGACCTCCTTAGTCTCACAATCTCCAAATTTTTTTGCTAACCGCCAGGCATCATGAGATTGGGCGACTAACCGTCACCTCTAGGTCGCGCAAACTTCACCTAACTACCGGATTTCTCATGCGACTTAGCGACTGCATGTTTGTCTACAAAATTTTCTCTATCTGCGCATGGGCATAGAAACTGAGGCAGCCGCACAAGCTTACACAGGTAGAGCTTCCTCCATTTGATTTACTTCATATGTGACTATTCTTGTTTATAAACAACTCAAGTTTGCCCAGTAGGAGCAATGTGGGATTAAGTTCTGCAATGTTTTTAAAGCTTTTCAAAATACTTTGTATAGTGCCTAGTTGGCACACACCCCTAGCCGGGCCCACAAGGGTAAGGCAGCCACATAAGCCTCTCATCACTTACTTTACGTTCATATGGGGTGCCAGTATATATAAATATCAAAAACTTCCCAATCCCAGTGAATGTGGGATAAAAGTCATGAAGCGTTATGAATAATTTTGACAGTGCCGCACTTAGATGACTGTAACTCGCCAACCTGGACAAAGTTTTAAAATCTCTCCAATGAGAATCAAGAGAACTAGCTTTGCGACAACATATCCAAAACTCAGCCCGATCCAACGGTTCAAAAATAAGTTATGCCCTTCGCAAGATGACTATTTTTTCTTCTTCTGCAAATCCATGACTTCACAAATTTGTGTTTGCAAAAACAAATCCATGGTGTGGATGGTATTTCCTTTAGCATCCTCCTTTCTTCAAAACGTCCCTCTATCACATATTGGCTTCCTTTTACATGCTCAAAACGTGCCTCCATCCTTCACATTTTTTTATGTAAGCATTCGACTCTCATGCAATGCTCACACACCAATCCTTATTTGTGTGTAGACACCGGCAGCAAGCACACCATCGAGCATCCTCCATGCATCAACAATCTTTATCCTTTGGGTCTCCTTTCACATTTATGCATTGGCATCCATTGCATAGAATGTGCCTCCCTCTTATTTGCAATGCCATCATAAGAAGTCTTCATACAAAATCTTGGGATTCTCCAGCTGAGTATTTGAAGCACACACAAGAATTAGCTCCACTTCAAATTCGGCATCTTCAATTTCTATGATTAGCTCTATCTCTCCTATTTGATTTGGATCACAATCAATCTTCTAGAGCTTACCCAAAATGCCAAACTTTGACAAATCTAGATCACAACGTATCGAAACATTAATCATAATGTTCACCTTTTTCCATTTTACAATACTGCCTACTAACACAACTGGCATTTAGAACTGGCCTAGAAAACTGACTAAAAGCCATCAGAGGATCATGCCACTGGGAAGACAGGTTCACTTCTAACATGTTATCACACTCACCAAAGGAGATTGCCCAGAAAGATATAAACCAGAAGATTTTAGCAATCAAACATGGCCACTTGAGAATTGGATCCCAATGTGCTGCCAAAATCACATAAGTTGCCTCTGGAACTGACCTTAAAAACTGACATAATCACCTGACCCGGCCCCGGCACTGAACATGCATGAACTTTGACCCACATTCTAATACTCTGCAAAATGGCACTTCATGAATGCAACCGGATCAAAAGATAATAATGTGTAAACTTGCCCAGTTCAAATTATTCCTGCAACAAACTTGTCAGAAAATGATTTTAATCGCCGTAATTGATTTTTAAAGGCAGATAAATGGATTGGTAGGGGGCTCAATTTGGGACTAGAGTTAGTACTCCAAATTTGCAAGACAACGCAAAAAGAATTTCATCAAAAAATTCAACTGGTCAAAATTTATTCATTGGAAAAGTAGGGCATTTGGATTTCTGGGAAAACACACTCTGCAGAACTGAATACATTTTGCAAAAATTGCAAATGGAATGAGCCTGGAAACTTGGTCAAACGGATTGGTCATGGTTCCGAATTTGGCACGGTGGGAGTAAAACATGATTGCAACATGACCCAATCATTAGCTTTCTCATTGGATCACACAAGTGTCTTTTACACACTGTCAAATATAGCCCTTAAAACTTCTGAACTTCTGGGTTTCAGCAAAATAATGAAAACTAGAAATGGATTTGGCTTTGAAAAGTACTGAAACGGATTCACCAGGGGCTAAAAATAGATAGGCTAGAAGAGGAACATACCTACAATATAGATCTATCATTAATTCTTCTTGAACAATCACCGGGTATCAGATACAACTTGACAAATAGGGCTTCTGGGAATTGTTGAACAAGCGCATTATGCAATTATGAGAAAACACGTCCGGGAGGGGAAACACAAGACCTATCAAAAATTGTCATTGTGACCTAAAATCAGGAACATATGTCAACTAAAGTACACTAAAGATGCCCCCACTCTTGGATTTGCATGAAATTCATTAGAATTCAAGTTGTTCAACCCTCAACTGGCCCTTCTCGGTGAATTTCACACTTGGCAATTTTCTAACTTAGAGACCTCCTAGAAATGAACTGATGCAAACCCATTTCAATACTTGAACTGAAGGCTCAAATTGACTCACTAGGACATATGTAAGGTGCAGAACATTTAATTCTGATGATAGGACCTAAAAACCACCCGATCCATATATGCACTTTTAGACCAAATAGAGCATTTAACAAGCAATAAACATGGTACTAAAAAATCCATGTTGCATTTTTTCATCCCAACAATCCTTAAGCATGAAATGAAGATAGAAAATTTGAAGCTAAGTCTAAAAAATGGAAATAGCAAGAATGAAGAAAATCTAAAATCTGAGAATGAAAAGTTGAAGATTGAAAATGAAGGACTAAAATCTAAACTTGGCAAAGTAACATCTAAATTTGAGAAAGTCAATTTGCAGTATGCTGAACTTGAGAAATACAATACAATTATGAAAGGTGAACTAACTCAATCCAAGCAACAACTTGAAAGGCTATATTCAACTAGTGAGAAGATTGATGAACAAACATCTTTTCAGAAACCATTCTATGATAAGACTGGTCTTGGATTCAACACTCTTAAAGAAAATGATGAAAGCAAGGAACCAGATCTGAAAATATGTGAAGGCATAGATGAGAAGAAGTATGATGAGATCAACAAATATGAGGATGCATCTAAAGGAGAAGAATCACCGAAGCAAGAGGAATCACCCAAAGGTATGCAAAGAGAATTCAAAGGTAGATGTTTTTCTTGTAATACTATTGGTCATATGAAGAGAGATTGCACAGGTAAGTAATTTAAACTTCTTAATGGTTATTATTACAATTGTCATGGTTTTGGACATAGAGCTATTGAATGTAGGAAACCTAAATTTTTTGAGAATAATAATAATAGTAGAATGTTTAGGAATACTAACAATGCAGATAAGAAACCTACTGAAGATATGAATAGAAGAAATGGAGTAATATGTTATAGATGCAACAAGGTTGGACACATTGCTAGAAACTACAGACCATAGATTAATCCACTTAGACCAAGATATGGAAACAATGGAATTGTTTTTCAGATATGCAACAAGATTTGACATACAGCAAGGTTTTGCAGAATGAACAATGGAGTTTTTCATCCTAATCCTAACCCTAGAAATCATGCAAGAAGAAATGAAGATGTAAGTAACAGACAGAAAGAATGTTGTAGTAATTCAGATGAAGTAAATTTTGTTAAAAGCACAGATCAAGGAGACATATTAAACATTGAAGGTAATCAGAAAGGAGAAGTATCAAGTGGTAAGAATGAATCCTTACCTGACCTATCTCAAAGTACTTAATTTATGAAAATTACAGTAGATTAGGAAATTATATTAGTGTAGAAGTAGATATATGATGAATTAATTCTTGCACAGTTAAGGCAAGGTATTTTATGATGTTCTAATGCTATGGTTAAGAGTGCAAAGGAAAATATTATGTTTTGCGAGATCATAAGAAGTTTTAAGTTTTGTAGGTTAGCAGAAACAACTTTTTGGAAAGAAGCAGCAAAAGAATTAAATGTGATGTCAGATCTAAGTGAGATTGAATTAATAAAAGGTTATGATCAGTATTATTTGATCATCAAAGAGAATTCAAGTGTTAAGGAGATCAAAGAGAAGTGATTGGAAGCATTTTCCAATGATTTGGTGAAGGATTTGAGCACTGAATCTACGCAAGCCCTAAAATCATGAAATCAAGGTATTTTACTTGACAAATCTTTAAATCAGTGAAGGAATTAGAAGAAATCATGGATGTTTCTTTAATACACAATGTTAGAGATAAGAATAGACCTAGAATGAAGAGGGAACCAGTAGAACCCCTGGAAGATGATCTTAGGTTAGCTTTATCTTTTGTACCAGATGAAGTTTTACACCTAGAGAATGTCAGAAGTTATCTTGGATGCAAACTAGAGATAGTCAGTGATAGTGATTTCACAAATGAGTATCAGAAGATTTACAATTAGGATATGACACTGAAACAAGGTTTTGAATATTTGAAAGATAGTGAGATCATTAAGTATGCATTACAGTATGAATTTGATAATGAAGAATGTACTAAGATTATCTTGAGCAGAATTCATAATGGAAAGTTTTAGTTAGAAGATAGAGTGAAAGATATTATAGGTGATTTGATTCATGAAGTCACTGGATTATCTAAAATTGGAGCTATTCCTTTAAATGAGAAAAACATGAGGAAAATAGTCATTGATAACACAAATTCATCCTATAATGGTAGAGGAATTGTGATTAGTAAGATTCAACAAGATGATGTGAGATACTTATGCAAGATCCTAACCACTAAGTTTTGTGCAAACTCAAGAGAGGATGACATGGAAACTGGAATGGTACATATTGCTTACTTGATGTGTGTTGACAAATTACAAGTTGATATGTGTGAAATTCTGAGAATTCAACTATTTGAAAACTTGGAGAAGATTAAGAAGACAAAGCATGCACAATTTAGATTTTCATCTTTGATCACTTACATGTTTTTTCATCTATTGAGGAGATTTCCTTACACCATTGCAAATGATTGGAATGATGGACAAACTACAATGGAAAGGATTAATAAAGTGTATATGAGACATGTTATTGATAAAGTGAATGAGAGTGCAATGTTGGTAATAAAGACATTTCAGAACTTGGTAACTAACAAATCAAGAATCCCACAGTCTCTTGTGGAGAAGCATAAAGATTACATATGTTTCATGGTTGATAATGACTTTACCTATATTGAAGTAGTGCAACCTAGAATAGAGTTCATAGACCCTCTTGTCTATGAGATATCTGAGGTAGAGACAGAAGAGTATGTTAGCAGGATACTTAAGTGTAAATTGGACACTCAGTGTAACAGGTTTGGAACCTTTGAGGAGAACTTCAACTCCGCAAAGACCTTAATAGAAGAGAAGTAGTCTAAGAAGAGAGTTGAGAGAACTATAAAGAAAATCCTAAAAGATACAAGGATGTCAGAGCATGAGTTTTTAGTAGCAAAGCAAATAGTAGCAGCAATCAGAGAGAGTGGACAGAAAGAAGTTTTAACTATTCCAGCTTTATCATCAAGTGTAGTACAGCAGGAAGAACCACAAGTGAAGGTGAAAGTGGAAGATATTGAGAAGGATCAAGAAGAAAAGATATCCACTAGATCCACTTCCTCCACACCTAGCAAAAGAGTAAAGGAAATTGCTACTAGACTAGGAAAGAGACAGAAAACTTTAGTGCAACCACTTCCAAGAAAAATTGCAGAAATAAAAGATGATGTCACTACTATTAAGAAGAAAGCTTGGAAACCTAAAGTTGAAAAGCTTAATGAGAAGATCATTGAGGATGGAGACTTAACCAGAATGAACAAGTACTATAATCTTTATGATTATATAGATAGACTTAATCTGGAGAATGCAATTGTAAAGCACATGATTTTGGCTAATAAGAAGTTTGATTCAATTTAGGGTAAGATACTTGATGATTTGTACAATAAACTTGTAAATAGGAAGCAAAGAGCATTTCAGGAAGACAAATCTATCAGAGAAAATCTTGAGAGGAAGCTTTGTGAGGTAAGAGATGATGGACACCTTAAGCAGATCTTGAAGGCCTTAAGCACCCATATAAGAACCAAAAGGAGAACCATTCTGATTATGGGAGACAGATATGAAGAAGTTAATTTTGATACAGAGCAAGAAATTATCAAGGTTATGGAAGAAATTATTGGAGAATCATCAGTTGCAGCAGAGCAAGTAGGTGAAGCAGAATAGGAGGACATTCCCTCTCCTCTAGCCATTAACATTGAAGATGAAACCATGAATGTAGAAGGAACAAAGATCACCTTGGATACTGATGATAATGTATTCAAGAATTTGGAGAAAATTATTCACAATTCGGCTCTTGATGAACTGGATACATCTGAAGAAGCAGAGCAGACCCAAATCATTGTTGAAGAACCCAAAGTAACAGAGAAACAAGTACCCATTCCCACCAAAGAAGACATCAGTCTTAATCCTAAGACTAGAAAGTAGAATAAGATTGGATCTATGATTGAGAATTTGGGAAAGGAAGTAGATGATGTTGATCAGTTGGAATTGATCACATCCTTGAATAAAATCATTGGCAAGAACAAGAAAGTGAAAAGTCTTGAAGGATGTTTGAAGGATCTAATTGAGAAGTTACAAAGCATTGTAACCACACAAATTATAGAAGTAGACCCTATGGAGAAAGAAAAGAAGATAATGAGCACTTTTGACAATGAATTCAAAAACCTATCTGATATTGCAAAAGTGAGAGGTCAAGAAGCCTATGAGGCTAGAATGCTTTTGAACATCAGCCAGAATAGTAGGAATGATATCAACAGTCTTGATATCTGTATCAAGGACTTGAGGAAGCATTTGGAAATAGGAAAATCTTTGTACATACAGTGTACAAAATTAGAGACTTTGACAGTAGAAGAATTTCAAAAGATGAAGTTGAAGGAAGTAGAAATTTAGAATGAATCTAACCTTCTTTCTAGCCCTAATGTGATGGTATGTTATGTTGAGAAGAAAGTTCAGAAGCTATATGATGAAATTAGAGTTTTGTAAGATGAGAGAGATGGGAAAATGAAAAGACTCACTCTTTTGAGGGAACATACTTCTATGAAGTTAAGCATTATTGAAGAGCAGTTGGAAGAATGTATTTTGACTAAGACATCTTTTCAGAAGTTTAACTTTGAGAACCTCCAAGCATGTCAAATAGCATCTTATGGATTGAGCGCACTACTCAATGTGGCAAATTCCATTAAGAAATCATGGGAGAAGGAGATAGAAGCTATGAAGATTGATTTTTCAGATTGTGTTGCAAGCCTATCGGCTTTGCAATAATGAATTAAGGTATAATCTTTTTGAGATATAGTTTTGTAACCCTCCTTACCTTTATTTTGTCGATGTTGTAAAAGGGGGAGAGATATATAGTAGAAAATTGATATTATATGATAAGGATTGATACTCTTAGGGGGAATATTTTATTAGAGATAATATTTTTGAGGATTTATAAGGATGGTATATATATTTTATACTATGGCCACAATTTTGAGATTTTGAAGTTGCACACTTCGCCAATTTTCTCATATGTTGCCACCAATGACAAAGGGGTAGATTGTTGGCAATTTTTTTTAGTTGATTACATATATGATGTCATTATGGCAACATATGATCCACATGAAGATCACATAGGTCAAAGAGCAAGTATGACAGAGCGCATTGCAAATTTGTCTAAGTGTGAGACAGTATTTTCACCAGTGCACCTGGACATAGTTTTTGTTTGTGATGTTGACTGGAGTAAGTTCAATGCTTGTGCACTTGAACATAGACTCTATGATGTCTATTGGACACCCATATTAGAGCACAAGTTATTATGGTATGTATAGAAGAAGTTATGATAGTTTTACCAAAGATAGTGTCAAGCCGACAGGACAGAATATGGAGACAAAATTAGTAAAGAGTTAAGGGATTATTTTATTTATCAAAATAATGACTTAACAATATAAAGGGATGACATCCTAGATGTTTACTCTTGGATAAAGTTACTTGTATAAATGTAATTTTAATTGTAAGAAAAGATATAGTTGACAACATATATAATGAAGCAGTGATATGATGCGAAATATATGACGCATATGTAATAGCAATAGTGAAAGAGTAGCGAAGAGATATTGATGCAAGTAGTATAAGGTTGTGTACCTTAACCTATTTTTGCAATCAATGTATATTTTACATTACTTGTTTGGGCAGTGGGCTCATCTGGTAATCACATTTTGTACTGCCAACTCCTAACAGGGTTGAGGCTTCTAAGAAGGCCTATAGTCCCTTAGTCAAGACTGATACACTATATGCTTGTAATAGAATCTTAACAGGGTCAACATCCTTAATAGGATACTTTTTATTAGTGGATCTTTGTGGGTACCATCCCCACTGGGGTTTTCCCTTGGCTAGGGTTTCTTTGAGAACAAATAATATGTTATGAGTTCTTTAGTCTTATTGCTATGCATGTTGTTTAGCTTCTTATGGTCAAGTGGAAAGGATGACTTGTTGAAGATTCATCATGGCTAACAAAGAAGGAGGTTAACCGTCTTGGTTTCCCTCTTCACACTTGAGTCATGATAGGGTTACTTCTCAAATTACCCTGAATTTTTGATGTAGGAGCATCCTGGGTGTAAGAGCAATCTTGCATCACCCAAAAATATTTATGGTTTCTTTTTCAATAAGGGTTATCTTATGCAGAGCTACTATTTATGGAAACTTTCTATTTTTAGTAAGTTGGTCATACAATCTCAGAATGTTTTGATTTCACATGTGGAGGTTCATCTCAATTGTATCAGCTTGCCAGTAAAGTTTCATTGATAGATCAAGACTAGCTTTGGAGATATTGAAGATTTTCGGTATTAGCAACAGGGTAGAGAAACTTTGAACTTAGTTTTGAAGGCTTTATAGGCTTTGAATTAGGTCAAAAATTAGGGTGACAAGCACTTGTGCTAGTCAAGCCTATAGAGCACTTCGTGCCCTTTCTGGAATGAGGTCATAATAGTCAATCGGGTCAACTGGTGATGACTTATGGTCTTCAGAAGTTGGGTCACCTGAAATGGCATAAAATGATTTTCCTTCAAAATTTATGTTTGGGTTTCAAAATTTATTTTGAGCTGACTTTGATATAATAAATTGTAAAATAAAATAATTCTAAGTTTGGTTGGCCTTGTTGGCTAAAATTCTGGAACCTTCCTAGGCGATGGAAAATTGCCTATATAAGGAAGGTTGTAGTATTGTCTTAGGCAGTTCAGGACAGTTCTAGGTAGTTCGGGCAGTTCTGGGTAGATCTGGGTAATGATTCGAGCCTTTTTCCTACAAAATATTGTAAAGGGAATGCTCATGTGGCTTTGCATATTGTAATTTTGAAATTTGAAATTCCACACTTGTGGAGATAATAAGAAGCCCATTTTTTGTTCTTGCAAATTGTTGTTGTTTCTTTGTTTCTATTATGTGTTTGTGGTATTAAGGGGAGCACCCTTCATCAAAGTAGCATCTCCAAAGTATTATATCTTTTCTTGTATGTCTTTCTATGTGCATTCTTGGCTTGGATATCTCATTCAAACATGTCTTCTAGATACTTCCATATTTTGTAGGCTTTATCTACTTTCTTGATCTCTAAAAACTCACCATTAGATAAGGAACTGATAAGGGCTTCTTTGGAAATTGCATTTTGAGTGAACATCTCCTTTTTCTTAATATCTTTATCATATTTTGCAAGATCTTTTAGAGAGGGAACCTGAACATCTTGAGTAGCTACTTCAAAAATCTCAAAACCAATGCACTGCAAATCTGTGGTCATTTTGTTCTTCCAGTCTAGATAATTGTCTCCATCAAAGTTAGGACTTTATTTTCTAAAGAATGCCATCTGATCAAACTCAAGCTGTTAAAATTTTTCTCGGAGGCACTTGGCTCTGATACCAATTGTCAAGAATAGTCCCAAGACATAACTGATAGGGGGGGGGGTGAATCAATTATCTACAAGATTCAATTTTTTGTCCAATTTAGCACAAAAGAACATTAAGCACATATAGAACAAGATAACACTTAATCTTAACACCATAATTTTGGTTATGGGGAAACCAAATAGGTAAAAATCCTAGTGGGAATTAGCACCCACTATAAACTGCACTAGAGTATAATGATCCTTGTTAGAAGATCTTACAACACTATTAGGATTTGATCTTTACAATGCATGAAGTACAACAACTTGGTCATGGGTCGAGCCTTGTTAGGAGTCTTTTACAAATAACCTTGTTAAAGGTGAGGACATACTGTCTGACAACACACTGCTCAAATGGTGAAGGTTGTAACCTTCAACACAACAGATACATACTATATATGGATCTTGGTGAACTGGGAAGTAGACCAACTATCTTGATCAGTTCTAATGAATAGCATATACTCTCTTCTTCTTCACGTAGATCTTCAATTGATGGTTGATTCAAATATACTCTCTCAGTACATTTGTATCTTCTGCTCTACTCTCTCCATCACACTTAGTGATCACAACTGACTGGCTATAAGTATCCTTCTCCAAATGATATAATCAAGTCAACCTATTAGAACCTTCTTGAAATCATAATAGAGAAATAATATAACTCTTCAACAACATCTCCAATGGCTAAACCAAGAACACAACACAAAAAGGGACCGTGCAACCCAATATGAGTAGATGCATCACTTCACACTTTCGAATCCATCAATTAACCGAAACTTTATTCTCAAGCTGAAATATGTTATGCACCATTGACCAAACATTCTTAACTCATCACCAAACATGAAACCAAATACGCATATCAAAATGATAGGCGCAACTACTGATATAATATAAACACTATCGGCTCCATCAGATAAACTCAAGAAACTATAACTGACTAATAGAAACATCAGAACTCAACTTTTACTACACAAATGACTCTGCATCTATGGACATAGCTCCACAAACATTTCTACAATACAAATATAAACGTGCAAGGATCAAACATAACCATACTAAGAATTACATATAAAACTTCGATTGCAACACTGTCAGGAACACTACTAATACAAACAACTGCACAACAGTCTATACTCAGAATCAACCTTTGCGTCTATGATATCATACTGATAAAATATCCATACAACATGTGTTCAAGGCTCTCTGCATAGAGCTACAACGCATGCTACTTACCATATGTTGTTATCAATGAAAAACATACAGTAAACACCAGCTTGCTAGTAAATCTCCAACAGTTACAATGTTGTTTAACTCAGCAATATGTTATATATTTTACTAATTGAGAGAAATTAGATGCAGTGCATCTTTTGTTTACTTACTAAGAAAAATATTTTATGTTTTAATATTGAAATCTAAATGATTCAAAGTTAAATTTTTCTCATTATTATTTGTCAAAATATTTACTATATTGTTACTACAATCATTATTCAAAGAACTCCAACCTATAATTTAATGATATCATGTTATAGTGAAGGCCAAAATCCAATCTGAAGGTGAAATCATTTTAAGGATGTTCTATTGTAAAATCCCAGAATTTAAAAAACCTCTTAAGCAAAGATTTGTTGAATCTAGTCCTTTTTTTTCTTTTATATTTATTTGATTTGATTTTTCTTTATTTTTCTATCCAATCATTCTAAATTATCTTGTTCATCCATGTCATGGAATGGGTGATAAATATAATGTTTTTTTCTATCATTTTATATGACACTAATAATATGCTTAAAATAATTATACTAGCACTTGCACCTTTGAAGGGTGCAAGGGCTACACCGATAGTGTTATATTTATTAAATGATGTCATTTTAGTGTTGATGTAGAAAGTTTTGATAACTTTATCTTTATTGTTTTTTCTTCCTTGGTACCCATAGAATACACAGTGTTAGAGCTTTCCTTCACAGAGGTTCATCCTTTCTTTTCAAAAAGTTGTCTTCTCCACAAGTTTTACCATTATCTTTGCACACTATTTCATCCACATCGAACTTCACAAGATCTTGGTTGGAATGGCTTGTACTTTTATTGTCCTCTAGAAGTTTGAGTGCAGAAAAAACATTGTCATTGTCATTAATGAAGCACAAACTATTCTATTGGTTTTCATCATGATATGAGAGATGAAGTGTGAGAATATTTGTGCTATCAAAATTGTAGATCTGGGATAGTTGGCCCTTTGAGTGGTGCACATGAATGTTGGTGTGTGTCACCATGGAGGCTACATAAATCTCACAATGGTCTGCCCATGTTCCATCTTCTACCATTTTTTCATAGTATTTTTCAAAAGTCAGTTCATCTTTTTGAGAAAAGAAAGGCTCAAAGTCTAAATGATGCTCCATAAAAGATGATCTACTAGGGCTCTAAAGAAACAATTTCTATTTGGTACCATTTTCAACATTCTCATATGCAACCCATTCCTTTGAGCCTCTATTTCAAACCTACGTATAAACCATAATTATTTCATTTTAAAAGAGAATAATGTTATGTCTTGTCCTTTCTCTCCTCCTCATTTTCCTCTTCTTCATCTTTTTCTTCTCTCCTATTTCTCCTTCTTTTTATTTCCTTCTATTTTTCCTTCTTCTTTCTATCATCCTTCTCCCTTCTATCCTTCTTCTCAGACTTCTCCTTCTTCTCCTTCTCCTTCTCCTCCTCTTTCCCCATCCTTTTCTCCTTCTCCTTTTCCTTCCTGAAAATATACTAAGTATTATCGTGTCCTATGAATCCAAAGTATTGAGTGGGTCATAGGTACAAAATATCACTCTATATTGAGATACTTTTCTTTTGGTCTTCTTCTTCCCTACCTCCCTCTACATATCACATAGAAAAACTCAGTACCTATAAGTGATGGAACCAATATCTCTTCGAGGCCCTGCTTTATTGGATATTGCCAAAACTACTGAGCTTGAGAAGGTCTATAAATAGATTTATAGTGAATATTATGCCTAGATCACTTATTTGAAATATAAACTTTGTTGCAGTTATTGATTTATTATACTTTAGGAATGGAGTACAAAATATTCATTTGGAATGTTGTGTGGCTATTGACAAATTTTGTTCTTAATCATAAATGATAGTATAAAATAGGTTTGATAGATTATGTTTGTAGTGGTTGAATATTAAAATCACCATCTCTCTCTCTCTTTCTCTCTCCATTTTTCCATCCCTATCTACCCTATCTATTTCTCTTTTTATTCACACATTTCTCTATCCCTCTCTCTTTCTCCCTCCCTCTCTATTTTTCTCTCTACTTCTTTGTATATGTTATATACATGTACATGTGCGCACACACACACACACAGAGATGTATGTGTATTTATATGTTCATATATAATTATAATATATGTGTATAAACATGTATATGTGTATATAAAGTGGAAGTTGAGTCCCACTTTTGGGCAAAAAGTGGAAGTGTTTTCCTTGTTTTTCAAATTTCCTGTCAATTGATGTCTAAATTTGAGGCACTTAGAGATTGAATCTCATAAAAACTTTGGCAATAGAAAACATAGTGCTCAGAGTTTACTTTTCAAATATGTAATTTATTTAAATACCCACATGATATAAATTAATTTTTAGTAGGAATGTTTAACAACCACTTTTTCAAAATGTTTGTTTAAGGACCATACCATAGTCATGTAAGACCACCATATTTTGACCTAAATAAATAAATTCTTGCAAATCCTTCTCGGTAAATATACCTAAGACAACAAAGGTTGATGAGCATATTTTTTCTTATTTTTTATTGAATATATTGTTTAAATTAATTTTTAATTGACGATAAAGTACATTTTCAAAACCTCTGGTGTACGACCAACATAATTTGATGAAAATTTCATATTTTTCAAAATTCTTTTTTTTAATCTTCAAGAGAATTATATGTAGATTGATGTCATATAATTTATTTTTCAAAAAACCTAAAAACAAAAAAGTTTTTAAAGTTTTAGTGAGCCTCACTATTTTACATTTAGGCACCACTTTTAATTAATAAATAATCCAAATATAGTAAAAATAATCATATCACTATGAAATTTACATTTTTAAAATCAAGACACTGAGAATTCTAATGGGTTTTGTTTCATCAAAAAATACGATCAAGAAGACCATCAAAAAATTACGACAAGACACAAATATGTCATTCTAATGCCTTAACAAAAATTTTGGAGGTCAAGGCATAGGCTTGGTTTCGCCAAGCCTATTTTGAACCAAAATTTGAAGTAGAGGTGTGTTTCCCGCTCATGTCTTAAGAAATGGGTGCCCGTTATTTATGATTCAAAAAAGGGGCACCTATTTTTAAAAAATAAACTAGTTTGTAAAAATGTATTTCTAGTTTTAAAAAAAGGAAAAAGAAATGAGTACTCATTTTTTAAAAAAATGGACACCCATTTTTTGAATTTTGGATCAGGTGTCCAAACCTGAATCGAGTGCCCATTTCCAGCAGCATTTTCCAATTCTACAAGACTTTCGCACACCCAACTTCTTGCACTTACCCTATACATAAAATAACATGTAAAATACCCAAATTTATATAGAAGTTTATGAATCAAAATCCCAATTTTTGTCTACTCCAAAACCCCACCATCCAAATGAAAGTGACACAACCTAGCTTTTTGAAATCGATAATTCAAAATTGACTCTCTCTCTCTCTCTCTCACACACACACACACACACACACACACACACACATACACACACACTATTGGCATGTGATGTTTTGGAGTACTGGAAATCTTCTAAGGGTTGTAATTTATGGAAACACTTATGATAGTATGATTGCATGTTGTGGAGATTTCCACTGGATTCACAGTCATGAAAATGACTAAGTCCAAAATCAGGAAAATAGGGTACAGTGCCATAGTTTTGGATAGCAATGAATACATACAAGGTATTATGGCTTGAAAAGTTAACTAGAGGTATTTTGGGATATGCACATGCTTTAGTTAAGATCGCATGAGTTTTGGATAGTTGGTGTGTAAGATACAGTGTTCAGAAGGTGTGTGAAGATAGTAAAATAGTATATCAGGGTACATGAACAGTTGCGAAGATTAAGGAAAGCACAATGGACATGGTAATGTGCTAAGACTTGTAAATAAAGTATAGTGCTAACTCTTTGGTAATATAAGAGTGTCGACTCCATATATATCATTTGCACAAGTTTCTATTATGTTTTCTATGACAATTGTGGAGCCAACTGGAAGGCTAATTTTGTATAAATATAGATTGCTTTTGAGAAAGAAAAGATATGGATGATGATAGATAACAAGTTTGCAAATAGAATAGTAGAAGTCAAATGTGAGATTAGTTAGAGGCTGAGCTACAACTAGAACTATCTAAGCAAGATAAGTGCTTGTATTGTTCCCCTTTTGAAAACTATTTGGGACAATTTTGATTGTAAGAGCAGTGTGTTCACCACCTTTAACCAGGTGTTTTGTATACCCCTAACAGGGTTTTGTAATCCTCTAACAAGGAAATGTACTATGTAATAATCAGCTCCTAACAGGGCTAGGACTCCTAACATGGACATTATATTTTAGTACATATTTGTGGGTATCATCCCCACTGGGGTTTTCCCTTTAACCAGGGTTTCCTCGAGAACAAATCATGGTGTCATGAGTAATGTGATATGCTTATATGTTATTTTCATTTTTGCATTACTTTGGATTGTCTATAATTGTTTGAAGTTAATATTAAAGGTCTATAATACTGATTCACCCCCCCTCTCAATATTACCTAATCCTAAGAATTGGTATCAGAGCTATTGGCCCTTTGAGAGAAAGCTTAACAACTTAAGGGAGATCAAAATGGATTCAGAAGACTTTCAAGTAAACTTTGAAGCTGCACTTGAGGATTTGGATAAGATGAAAGCTAAAAATGGTGAACTAAAATTCAAATTAAGAAGAGTAGAAGGTTTCATGAGGAAACTCAAAGAACAACTCGTGACTATAAAAGATTAGAGACAAGACCTTATGGAGAAAATCAAAGATAGTTCTAACAATGACACATCAGACAAAGTAAAGATGTTGGAGCAAGAAAAAGAACAAATCAATCTCTTGATGATCAAGTTGATTTAGAATGAGAAGGATGAAAGAAATAAAGTTGAAGAGTCACTAAAACAAGCCAACCTTTAGATAGATAATATGAAGACTAAACTTGACCATTACAAAGATAAATATTAAGAATTGGATAATTACAATCAGATCATCAAAGGTGAACTCACTCAAGCCAGACTACTCATTGAGGAGTTACACATAATAAATGACAAGAATAATGAACAAATAACTAAAGGTAACATAGGTGGACCCAATGAAGGTGGAAGTTCAAAAACTCAAGAAGAACCAAATAAAGCCAAGATTGAGGAAAGATCTATTCCAAATGAAAGACCTACAATTGAAGACTCTACAGAACAATTAAGACCCTTCAGAGGTAGATGTTTCAAATGCAAAAAATTTGGTTACATGAAAAGAGACTGTAGAAGTAATGGTAATTCTAAACCCTTTACCAAGTACTATTTCAATTGCTATGAGTATGGACACAAAAAGGCAGATTGTAGAAAACCTGATCAATCCAGGTATAAGAAAGATTATCTCAAAGAATAAAATGCAGCCAAAATTATATGTTAGAAGTGAAATAAATTTGGACACAGAGCAAGGTACTGTAAGCTGCAGACCAGTCAAGACATAAGAAGACCACCCATCTGTTACAAATGCAATAATCCAGGTCACATTGCAAATTTTTTGTAGGTATAATGGAGATAACAATAGAAGATGACCAAGATGACCTAATGAACTAGAAACACCACCACCTATAGTCATAAGGAAGAATATTAGTGACAGTGGTAAAAGCCTAAATTATTACATGAGTGAAAACAAGAAGGCATAGAATGAAAAGATATGGAAAGTAAAAGTTCTAAATTAGGCAGTGGTTTAGGGAGAGAAAAATTGTGATGATGTGTCTTTGCATGATGAATTCTTTGAGGCATTATCCTAGAAGGCCTCATGGCCTCATGGGGAGCAGTGGATGCAGACAAAAGATTTTATCTAGTCCCTGTATAAGAAGAATAAGCTCATGCAAGCTTGAGTATGAGGAGTACAGATGTTTTCAAATCTTTGGATGAGATCGCAATACTTGAAGATCCATCTTCTATGTTCATGAGTTTTGCAATGATTGGACAACATGTGAAGTTGATCTACTTGTGTTTAATGCACACACTCAATTTGTGAAGAATAAAAGACTTGAGAGATTTCATTTCTCCACCATATGTTGATCAACGACCAAGGAGAGTAGAAGTGTGAAGGCAAAGCAATAATCTAGGACAGAGATTTTGTGCCCACATAAAGCCAATCATCAGATTTGTGCGCATTTAAGGTACTTAGACCTAACCTCTTTGAAATTCATGGATGCACTAGTAATTTATGATGTAGTAGATAGACCTAGGTATAAGTTCAAAAGGCATCCATAAAAATCCTATGAGGATGATCCAGAAGGGGCATTTTCCCAAACCTTCGTAGGTGTGTTACACACAGAGGATATTAGGGCATACATTCACTACAAATATGAGTCCATTGGAGATGTTAACATCTATAGTGAGTTAGACAGTATGATTGAAGCTGACACATCTTTTGTAGAAGAGTTAAAACATCTGAAAGACTAATCAATCATTAAGTTAACCCGTCTCACAAAATTCTCAGAGGTCGAATGGTTTAAGATCATTCTTAGCAGAATTCATGACCAATTCTTGTGGATTGGTGAGAAACTAGTAAAAATATGTGCACAGATGATTCATGAGATCATAGGCCTTGACAATGAAGGAGCCCTACCTGTGATGCAGAAAAACCTAAAGAAACTGGTAGAAACCCTAACTCATTCTAAAGGGGATAAGAGAGGGATGTCAGTTAATGACATATATTTACAAGATGTTAGATTAGTAGTAATATTGCTAGGATACAAATTGTTTCACAATAGTAGATCAAACTCTATTTCTGCCAGAGTTATCATGATGGCCTATAGAATGGTTAAAGAAAAAAAATAATATAACCTTTGTGAAGTATTGGCACAATAGTTTCTGGATAATTTTAAGTGTATTAAGAAAGAAAAATCCAAAGCATTTAGGTTTGGATCACTACTAGTTCACATGTACATTCATGTCATTTATAATTTTCCAGACATGCATCCTAGGGCATGGAAGAATGATGTACCTATTGGAAACTGCAATTGAAACAATTGTTGTATTGTCATTGATGTAAAACCTTAACTGGTAAGACTGTTGCTACTTAGGAAAGTACTATATCTATTATATTGTTGTGAAGAAGGGGTAGAAAGGATGGTAACAATAGCACCTAAGGAAAGGTTGAGTTATCTTGATACTACAAAGTGTACTTGACTATGTTGTACAATGATGAGATAATGTATTATTTATCTTAGTAAGATTGAAGACTAAACTGGTAGGCTTGACCGAGCAAAATGGAGAAATCATGTTTAAGCCAAGTGATGTTAGTGTCGATCGAGTCAGTATATGCTGAGAAAAATTCTAGTGTCGACCGAACAACAGTTAATTGCTGAGAAAGATAGTATAAGCCAAGGAAACATTTTTTAGTAATGACCGAGCTTTCTACATGAAGATCGAGTAGTTGATCACAGTATTGACCAAGCATCAACATTTTTATATTTGAAGAGAATTCAGATTTGGAGCCAACATTGTTGAATTCTTGGATTATGTAAAACGTGGTGACTTTATTTATTGATTGTTTGAAAGCATTAAATGCACTGGAAAATGTTTTATTGTAAATCTTTAAGAGATTTGAGATGTTTCTAGAAAAGGAGCTGAAGAACATAAAGCAGGTAGATTCAATGAATCTGACCTAAATCTAAGATCTACAAAGGAGATTCAATGGCAAAAGATGAGTTAACCTAATTGAGGAAGTATTAAAGGAACCTAAGAATTAGGTATGCATGTGCATAGGTGAAAAGAGGATGCTAAAAGATCAGTAGATTTTATTGACTGTATAAGTAGAAAAGGTTGAAGGAGAAGTGTGGTGATTGCTTGAAGAAAAGTTTCGAGCATATCAAAGATGGAGATGGAAAAGTTTCAAAGTCAGTAAACCAAGATTTGTGTACGGAATTGGATCTGATATTTGCAAAGTGAGTTGTATGTTTTTCAGATCAATACTGCTGCTACTTTCTAACCATTGTAACAGTCAAAATCCTTTTAATAGAGGTTGACCTAACAATCATATGTTTAAATCCTTTGAACAAGGTTGCATTCTAATGGAATGTATGTAAGTCCTATAACAAGGCTCACTTTTAACAAGGTGATTGAAATCCTTTAACCGGGTCACACCTGACAGTGTGTATTGTAACCTTTGACAGGGTTGGCTTTTAACTGAGCTCACTTCAGAAGAGTGAAAATAATAGTAGCATGTTACAAAGTGGTTTTTCCCAGATTGGGTTTCCACTATAAATCCTAGTGTCAATGCTTGTGTGAATGTTTTGGTTTGAACATTTCTATGTTTTACAAGTTAGATATAGCTGGGTAGTGGACTGCAATGTTATATGTTTCTATTAATAAATCAATGATGACCGAGTTGGTTTTGGTTGTTAGATCTGATTTAAAGAAAAGTTTTTGAAGTTGTTTTATACATCAGGACCTGAGAAAAACTGATTCACCCCCCCTCTCTACTATTCTAAATCATATTAACAATTGGTATCAGAGCTGTGTTGCTTATTATTGGTGTTTACAGAAAACTAGTTTAAAGGGACTTGAAGAAAATGATCAGGATGTATAAGAAGGAGGTACCGAAGCTGAATAAGGAAAACTTCCCTGCATGGCAAAACTTGATGAAGCTGCATCTAGCCGGTATTGGTGACTCTGCAAAGTACTACATTGAGAATGACTATGTCTCACCTGTCGCACCTTTGACTGCCAAAGAAATGAGAGCTAAGCAAGAACATAATCAGGCAATGCTAGAAATTGCATCTACCCTAAGCTATCCAAAATTTGAGGACATTAAGGATTTCACAACTACTAAGGAGATGTGGGACACTCTTGCAAAGATCTATGGTGGTGACTTATATGTACTAAAAGTTAAAGCCGAGAGTCTCAGAGGTAAGTTTGATGAGATGAGAATGCAAGAAGGTGAGAACATTGCACAATATTGTGGGAGAATAAAAGAAGTTGTGAATTCTATTAGAGGAGAAAATGGGACTATTGATGATGAAACTATAATTGGAAAAGTACTAAGAACCCTACTTCCTATATATGCTATTAAGATATCAGTTATTCAGGAATCTAGATGTAACTCTGCTAATGTGCTTACTTTGGAAGGTTTGGTTGGCAAGCTGACTACTTTTGAACTCTCTAACTATGATAACTTCACTATTGGTAGTATTGGTAATGTTGAATCTACTTTTACGTCATAGTTAGTTCTAAACAAGCCAAAGAAAGAAAAATAAAGATGCATAAGTGAAAGAGAAAGTGAAAGTGAAAGTGAAGGTGATAGTGACACTTTTGATGAAGAGCTTGAAGATCTAGAAGCTCTTATGTCTAGAAGACTGAGAAGGGGAAAAGGAAGATATAATGGTAAACTCCCTAGTATATATTTTGCATGTAATAAAGTTGGTCATATAGCTGCTAGATGTCCTGAGATGAATGATAAAGATGAAGAAAGAAACAACAAACAAAAAGATGGAAGAGATGACAAAAGCTACCGAAGGTACATAGACTACAAAGGAAAAGGTAAGAAATCTTGTTACATTGCTGAAGAAGAAACTGACACTGATAGTGATGATTTTGAAATTGAGGTAGTCTATGTTGCAATGAAAGATGAATCTGATGAGGATGAGAAAACTGCATTGATCTCCTATGTGAACAAGAATGACAAATGGATTATTGATAGTGGTTGTTCACATCACATGACTGGTGATGAGTAAGTTTGAGACCTTACATCATTATAGAGGTAAAAGTGTAAAATTTGGTAATGATGCACCATGTCCTGTTAGAGGAAAAGGTTTGATTAAACTGACTGATAAGATCTCTTGTGAAAATGCATATTGGATTGACGGTTTAAATTATAATCTGCTAAGTGTTGCTCAGCTCAAAAACACTGGTTACCGAGTGGAATTTCATCACAAGAAAGCTAAGATATTTGTGCTACTGGTGAACTAATCGGAAGTGGAGAACAGACTAGAGGTAATTTGTTCTATCTTGACATATCTGAAGAAGCATGTATGGTTGCACAACTTGATGAAATTTGGTTATGGCATAAGAGGCTATGTCATGTTAACTTTGATAATCTAGTAGAGATAAGTAAGAAGAAGAAAGTAAGAGGTCTACCTAGATTGAAGAAACCTAAGAATGTGATGTGCAAGGAATGCCAGTTAGGAAAAATGACAAAGTCAAGTTTGAAGAGAAAATTCTTTACTTTTGAAAACATTTTAGATTTGGTTCATATTGATGGGTGTACAAAGTTACTGTAGTGCTAGATATTTTATCTTGTTTGTTGATGATCATACCAGGATGATGCATGTAATGGTTCTAAAAGAAAAATCTGATGCTTTTCAATTCTTTAAGTGGTATTTGGCTAAGGTTGAGAAGGAGATAGGTAGGAACCTGAAATGTCTTAGATCTGACCGAGGTGGAGAATTTACATCAAATGAATTCAATCTATTTTGCAATGATAGAGGAGTCAAAAGACAGATATCTGCACCTAGAACACCTCCATAGAATGGTATAGTAGAGAGAAGAAATAGATCTATCTTGGATTGTGCAAGGACATTGTTGATTGAAAATAATGTGGCACAAAAATATTGGAAATAAGCTATAAGTACAGCTATCTACACTCTTAACTAGGTATAGCTCAAGAAAGGTACAAATTTGACACCCTATGAATTATGGCATGGGCATGCACCGAGTGTTAAATACTTTAGAATCTTTGGAAGCAAGTGCTATATATTAAATGACAATAGGAATGGAAAGTTTGATGCTAAAAGTGATGAAGGCATATTCTTAGGGTATTCCATAAAAAGTAAAGCTTATAAGTGTTTGAACTCTAACACTAACAAAATTGTGGAAAGTGTGAAGGTCAAAATTGATGAGTATGCAAAAAGAAATGAATCTGATAGAAAAAGAGAACCAAAAGATTATAGATCTTTTGTGTACATTGAAGAAGTAGAAGAGGCAAGTGACAGACTTGCACCTGATGTCAAGTCTCAGGTAAGCAATGCTGAGAGATAGGAAGATGCTACCAAGCATCAGGAAAATAGTGTCGAAAGAGAACAAGAACATGTCGAGCAACAAGATAATGCTATCGAGTATCAAGAAGAGGTTGCCAAGCATTCAGAAGTTGAATCTGACAATCTTGTTGGGGAACCTAATGAAATAGAGGAGAGAAGAGTTGAACCTATTTTGGCCAAATATGTAAGAAGACATCACAAGCTTGAACAAATAATTAGAGACAAACATACTAGAATTCAGACTAGAAGTAAGACAAAGGATCCAACATGTTTACTGTGTGAATTTGAACCTAAGTCAACTAGAGAGGCATTAGAAAATGAAGATTGGATACAAGCAATGAATGAAGAGATTGACCAGATTGAGAAGAATGATACTTGGACTCTAGTGCTGAGACCTGAAGACAAAAATGTTATAGGAACAAAGTGGGTGTTCCAGAATAAGTTGAATGAAAAAGGTGAAATAACTAGGAACAAAGTTAGGCTGGTATGCAAAGGCTACATACAAGAAGAAGGAATAGATTATGGGGAAACATTTTCCCCTATAGCTAGATTGGAAGTAGTAAGAACTCTGCTTGCATATGCTTCTTATAAAGATTTCAAGGTATATCAAATGGATGTCAAGTCTGCATTTTAAAATGGTATACTAGAAGAAGAAGTTTACATATAACAGCCAGAAAGTTTTATTGATCCAAACAGAAGACACATGGTATGAAAACTGAACAAAGCACTACATGGATTGAAACAAGCTCCTAGAGCATGGTATGAGAGGTTGCATAACTACTTGATACAGATTGGATTTTCAAGAATAAATGATACAAGCAATCTGTACATGAAAGATGAAGAAGGTAAAGGTATCCTGTTGGAAAAAAAATTTGTGGATGATATTATTTTTGGTGGATGAGATGCTTTGTGTAAAAGATTTTCAAGTGAAATGCAAACTAAATTTGAAATGAGCATGTTTGGTGAGATTAAACTCTTTGTTGGTTTACAAGCATATCAGATGAAGAAAGGAATTTTCATTACACAGTCTAAGTATGTTAATGAAATATTGAAAACTTTTGGGATGGAAGATACTAGACCAGTGAGTACTCCTATGGTTACTGGAGAAAAGTTATCTAAGACTGATGATGCTGCAGAAGTAAACCAGACTTTGTATAGATCTATGATTGGAAAATTGCAGTATGTTGTACATAGTAGACCAGATATTGCACTAGCTATTGGGATTGTGGAAAGAATCTCTGCCAATCCTAAGGAAACACACATGATGGCTGTAAAAATAATTATGAGATACTTGAAAAGAATTGCTGACTATGGGCTATATTACAAGGATGAAAAATTTGAACTAAGAGTATACACAGATGCTAATTGGGCAGGAAATATAGATGATAGAAAGAGCACCAGTGGTGGAGCTTTCTTTCTTGGACAAAGATTAGTCTCCTGGATGAGCAAGAAACAAAATTATGTTTTCCAATCTACTGCTGAAGCTGAGTATGTTGTTGCTGCAGTAAACTGTTCAAATTTGGTATGGATAAAACAATTGTTGGTAGGCATGAAAGAAGAAATCACTGAACCTATTGTTATTTTCTATGACAACACAAGTGATCTCAACATTTCTAAAAATCCAGTGATGCATACTAATACGAAGCACATAGCAATCAAGTATCACTACTTGAGAGAATTGGTACAAGATAAAGAAGTCTGAATGCAATATGTGAATACAAAAGAACAATTAGAAAACATATTCACTAAAGCTTTACCTAAAGAAGCTCATGAGTATTTGAGAAGTCAATTAGGGGTCCTTCCCCTAACTGAAGTTGCCTAGTCAAGCTAGGAGCACTGCATCAAATATGCTACAGCAAAATATTTGACAAATTGATGCAGAAGATTGTCACACTTTAGGGCTGGCCTAGAGTTGTGAAGAAGTGAAAAGACAAGGAATCATTCATAAGCAAGATGAAAAAGGGAGAAACATTGAGCTTCATAGATAATATCTACATCTGATGGATGTATATTTTTTTTAAGTTTCTGCTTTGGCATTTTTTTCAAAGAGGAAGATGATCTGGATATGATATAATAACACATGACACTGAAAAGAAAATGATGAACTGAAAGGAAATATCAGGATAGAGGGAGATCTGGATACTTCTGACGGTCATAGAAGTGAGGCTTATAGATTCTAAATCAGAATGAAGCTAAGGATATTAAAAAAAAAAATTCTGATGGATAGATAAGTTTTTGGATTGGTTGTTAATCCATGTGTTATTCAGGTGATATCATCTGGTGTTGCCATCAATGCCAAAGAGGGAGATTGTTGGAAACTTCAATTGAAACAATTTTTGTATTGTCATTGATGTCAAACCTTAACTAGTAAGACTATTGCTACTTAGAAAAGTACTATATCTATTGTATTATTGTGAAGAAGGGGTAGAAAGGATGGTAACAATAGCACCTAAGGAAAGGTTGAGTTATCTTGATACTACAAAGTGTACTTGACTATGTTGTACAATGATGAGACAATGTATTGTTTATCTTAGTAAGATTGAAGACTAAACTGGTAGGCTTGGCCGAGAAAAATGGAGAAATTATGTTTAAACCGAATGATGTTAGTGTCGACCAAGTCAGTATATGCCGAGCAAAATTCTAGTGTCGACTAAACAACAGTTAATTGTCGAGAAAGATAGTATAAGCTGAGGAAACATTTTTTAGTAATGACCGAGCTTTCTACATGAAGACAGAGTAGTTGATCACAGTATTGACCGAGCATCAGCATTTTTATATTTGAAGGGAATTTAGATTTGGAGCTGACATTGTTGAATTCTTGGATTATGTAAAACATGTTGACTTTATTTATTGATTGTTTGAAAGCATTAAATGCACTGTAAAACATTTTATTGTAAATCTTAAGAGATTTGAGATGTTTCTAGAAAAGGAGCCAAAGAACATAAAGTGGGTAGATTCAATGAATATGACCTAACCCTAAGATCTACGAAGGAGATTGAGCGACAAAAGATGAGTTAACCTAATTGAAGAAGTATTAAGGGAACCTAAGCATTAGGTATGCGTGTGCATAGGTGAAAAGATGATGCTAGAAGATCAATAGATTTTATTGATTGTATAAGTAGAAAAGGCTGAAGGAGAAGTGTGGTGATTGCTTGAAGAAAAGTTCTAAGTAGATCAAAGATGGAGATGGAAAAGTTTCAAAGTCAGTAAACTAGCATTTGTGTATGGAATTGGATTTGATATTTACAAAGTGAGTTGTATGTTTTTCAAATCAATACTACTACTACTTTCTAACCATTGTAACAGTCAAAATCCTTTTAACAGAGGTTCACCTAACAGTCATATGTTTAAATCCTTTGAACAAGGTTGCATTCTAATGGAATGTATGTAAGTCCTATAACAAGGCTCACTTTTAACAAGGTGATTGAAATCCTTTAACCGGGTCACACCTGACAGTGTGTATTGTAACCTTTGACAGGGTTGGCTTTTAACTGAGCTCACTTCAGAAGACTGAAAATAATAGTAGCATGTTACAAAGTGGTTTTTCCCAGATTGGGTTTCCACTATAAATCCTAGTGTCAATGCTTGTGTGAATGTTTTGGTTTGAACATTTCTGTGTTTTACAAGTTAGATATAGCTGGGTAGTGGACTGCAATGTTATATGTTTCTATTAATGAATCAGTGATGACCGAGTTGGTTTTCGTTGTTAGATCTGATTTAAAGAATTTTTTTGAAGTTGTTCTATACATCAGGACCTGAAAACAAATGATTCACCCCCCCCCCCCTCTCTATTGTTCTAAATCATATTAATAGTACCCACTAGAATTCAAATCTCATAAAGCTATAGAAGGTAGAAGAAGGACTGGGTGCATGGAGAGTTGTTTTCCATGATAAAAATACTACAAAGGTAGATGAAAGAGAGGTACAAGATACCAGAAGAGATAGTGGAAAAATATGAAGATACCATATCTTTCATGGTTGAAACAAATTATGTTTGTTTTGAGGTGGTTGAGCCTAGAACCAAGTGGTGCTATCCCATGGGATATGAAGTAAGTACCAAAGTACTAGCCATGCAAGTAAAGCATGTACTTGCAGTAAAAAAGGACACTACCAAGGATTTTTTTAGTGGTGAATATTTGCCAATTGGCGAATATATCACGATCAGGTGATAGAAATTGGTGAATAAAAAAATCAAATACAGGTCAGATCATTCACCCAGATTTTATAAAATAGTCATATAGTGGTTGGAATGTTCACCACTATTATTATGTAATTTCAGTTTGGTAGTCGGGTTCTTCACCCATATTTCTCTTTACTATTTACTCTTATTCGCCATGGATTAAATTGAGTGTCTCTTTCGAGGATCATCATTCGCCAAATTCTCATTTTCCTATGTGAAATTTTTATTTGTCCTAGGACCCAATTCGCCATGCATCACACGCAATGGGGTCCCAAGTTCCCGCCCTATTCGCCCACTCGATTACTTGAAATTACACAGGGTTCACCAAATATTAGTTCTTATCATATGTAACAGTCGGCCCATTCGCCAAAATGGACGATGCTGATTATGAGTCAAAATCTGATGGCTGATATGAAAATGGTTTATTTGTAGTTGTCTATTTAAGATATATGAGTTTCATTATTGAAACATGCCAGAAAGAAGGATCCTTTGAGAGATTTTCATTTAGTACTTAGTAGCATAATAATTCAGTTGATTCTGAGCTTAGAGCTCACAATTGCGATCGGTAGCGAACCGGAATGACTATGACTATGAGTTCATAGTATTTTATTGCAGCCTTAATTTGATGGAGATGTCACAGTCAAATTTAAATAGGAAGAGGACTAATGAAGGTGGAGATGTCCAAGAGAGACCAATGAAATGCAGAAATATATCTTCATACTTTGGCAGGGGTAGACGCAACAGTGTTGGTCAAAGTGAGGAAGGTACATCATCAGAGGAACCTATACAATCTCAACCTACACAGGAGTCTATTCAACAAATTGGGGAGCCTAACAAATCTGGTGACAAAGTTGCAGAACCTGATATCTCTAATGAAGATGACCTTGACAAAGAATATCCAATAAATAACTAGTACCAAGATGAATCAATCGACTTCGGTGATGATGATGGTGCAATTAACAATAACACTAAAGGGAGAGGAAAATCGAAAGAAAAAATTGATCGTTAATAGGAGATGGCTAGGAGATTTAAATTTGATTGGGCAGAAAAGTATCCATTCATTGAGCCCGTGGACAATCCAATTGTAGGTGAGCCGCCAGTAGAATGTAGATGTATGATTTGTAGTTGGAAGTATAAAAAGGAAAAGCGGTTGCAGCTTAAACTAGACACCATAGAGAAACATGTTGGTAAGATTTACGAAACCTCAACTATAGATGGAAGGGAAATAAAAGTGGTAAGATATAAAACAAAGGAGCAATGTCAACATAAAAGGAATGCTAAGGAATATTATTTGTTTCAAAAATTTAAGACGAAGCCTGGTGAAGTTCAAGGATCTATTAATGCTATTTTTGCAAAAGCAAGTGAAGTAGAAGAACATGGAAAAGCTGTTCAATTCAGTAATGTTTTCCATATTTTGAGCAGAGGGTGTCCAATGATAGACTATCCAGAAATGAGTGGTTTGTTACACTTTCTGAAAGTTCCTAACTATCTTGTCAGTCATTGGTCGATAAACAGCGGATGGGAATGGGCAAGTTGTATTGCGTAGGTTGAAATAGAGGATGTACAAAGAAAAATAAAAGAGTCAACCTTTATTGCATTGTCCTTAGATGAAGTTACAACAATAGATAATATGTTGTGGGTATGCATGCATGTTTATACTATACAGAATAATGTCCACCAACCACATCTACTAACTGTTGCTAAATTGAGAGACAATGCGATAGTAGAAACTTTATTTCAGTTAGTAAAGAGCCATTTAATTGAATATGGAGCTATGGATGAATTGACAATAGAAAAGAAGTTGATCTGCATTGGAGCGGATGGAGCTTCAATAATGCAAGGTCAAAGGAATGGTCTTTGCACAAAGATGCAGGCTTCTTGTTCACCATATGTTGTTGGCATTCACTATATGGCCCACAGGATGAATCTTGCTTTTAGAATTGTGAAGAAGTTTCCTTCAGTAAACAAGGTTGAAGATTTAGTAAGAGAGTTGTACGCATATTTTTGTCGAAGTCCCAAACATTTTAGGGAATTTTAGCACTTTGCTGATGGAATTACCGATGGAAACAAGCTTCTTAAAGATGTTGATACCAGATGGATCTCTTTGGATGGACCAGCGCATCGAGTATTTTCCGAATATCAATCTTTGATTGGACTGATGTACAAAAATCGGGACAATGCAGAAAATCAAAGATGTGGCGACCTGATTCAGAGGTTGAGCAATTTAGAGACATTTTTTACTTTGGCATCTCTTCTTCCCATGCTAGAAGAAATGACATTAATTATGAAAAAAGCCTAGCAAAGAGCCATGTATATTGCAGAATATGCTCACTTGCGTAAAATGTCATGCCAAGCCCTCGATAGTCTCTATCGTACTGACCTAAATTTATCCGATGATAGATTTAATCACTGGTGGAAACTAATAGATTTGGATGATCCTGATAATTATTTAAAGATCATTGAAAATGGAGATTTATGTGTTTGTGTAAGGGGATTTCAGATACCAATGTACTATAGTGCCCCAAAGAAGCGAGCTACAAGAGTTACAAGGGAAGAGTTTAACAAGATCGTCGAGTCTATAACAGCTAATGCAAGGGACATAGCCTATAGAGTTTCCTCTGAAATAAGATCATGATTCCCATATGATCAACTGCTTGAGGCCATGGTAGTTGTGTTTCCTCAATATTGGTCCTTGAACTGTAAGGAAGATTATCATAAAAGGCTGTTGACTTTGATAAAGGAATTTTGCAAATTTGTAGAATTCAATGGAGTGACTATCAAAGGAATATTAGATGAGGGTCTTCTTAGATAGAAATCAAGCACCTTTGCAAGGACTATGAAGCATCAATATCAATTAATGCATAACCCATATGAAGAGGGCTTAGCAACAAAGCTTTGGATAGAACTAAAACAAAGCACAATGTTGCGTGAAGAAATTTCAAAGTACTTCAAGCTTGTTGATCTATGTCAAACCATGATAATGGGTTTAGTGGAGGATGAGAGATTTTTCAATGCTTTGGGCTTCCTAAAATCAAAGCTAAGAAACAAACTAGACAAGAATTTGGAATCATGCTTGAGGGTATACACATCTAGGTATGATGTCAATACTTTTCCTTATCAAAAAGCAATGGAAATTTGGAAGAAAAGATGCAAAATAAGAGGGGTGGGCAACACCATTAACCAATCTCCTAGAGCGACTCCAAGTGGGACAAGTACAGTTGGCAGTGGCACTAGCAATGGGATTGGGAGTCATAGAAGCGGAGGTCAGAGTGAACTTGAAGAAGACACAAACAAAAATGAAGAGAACAATGAAGCAACTGCAATACCAGAATTGGATGATGATGACGACACAGAGATGAATTGACAAATTTGGGAAATTTCTGTTAAATTAGCAGTGGCAACCAATAGGTATTTTTTGAACTTATTAACTACTATATGATATCCTATCATTCAATGTTCATTTTAGAAAAGAAAGAATCTATCATGTTTCATCATTAAAATTTGAGAACAAAGAGTATTATTACTATAGAGTGTAGTTTATATCATGTCATCAATGATCATTCATATTTGAATTTGAAATTCCTGAATGAAATTTTGTATTCCAATAGCATATAACAGAGTAATTTTGTATTCTTAGTTAAAATCAACTAAGAATAAATGAATAAAATAGAGTAACTCAACATACATTGAATTGGAAAACATGAAAATTAGATAGAATCATAGAGCATAATTTGTTTTGTATTCATTTGCAATATATTACAATTTAAAGTAGTTTAAAATTCAGAGAAATCTTTGTAGGCCACTCCAAACATCCTCTGATGGCAGAACAATTTGGTTCATAGTATAGTCACACTCTTGCAACTTCGTTAGCAATTCATATTTGGAAGTGTGACTTGACAGCACTATTGATTCTAAAAGTCCATTCAAAGTTCTCACTGGTTTGATGAAATCCAACAATGCATCACAAGATATGTCTGCAGGGAGAAAGTGTACGTCAGTATTTATTTTGCCTTGCAACCTTGTTTTGTAATTTTCTCATCCAATGAACTGATTTGCTTCAAATCCCTTAGGCAAACCAAGACTTTCCATTTTCGCTTTCCTTTGTTCCATCTTTGTGATCTTCTGCTTAGCTTTGTCATCCAATTCCTGTGCTTCCCATAGCTTCTCACATTTGTGAATGATACTTGATACCTTTACTGATGCATCAAGGTGGTTGCTAATTCCCTTGTTTGATAGATAACTATCACTCTTACTGTAGAGTTGTTGCATAATATCTTTTGCTATCTTTTCTTTGTTGACAACATCCATGTTTTGTTGAATGTTGTTTTGGAGCTTCAAGTAACATACTCTCATACTTTGAAGAATTTCAAACCAGTCATACAAGCTATTAGACATTGCCAATATTTTGCCCCAAATGTGTTCTTTTGTAATCTTCACTAAATTATGACTAGTATTTGTTAAAGTCTTAATTGTACAACTAGCCTTCTTTAGTTCTTCTGCCATTTTTTCACAATTGTTTTTCTCTTCTACTGCTTTTTGTTCCCAATGATTGGCTTTATCTGCCTGAGAGGCAGCATTACTCTCCAGATTTCTAAATAACTTTTCTGAACTGGCTCTTTCTTTGTCAAGTTTTTTTATCATTTCTGCCAATTTTCCCCTCAGTTCTTGTTCCTTCACCTACTCCTGTGCCAATTTTCCCCTCAGTTCCTTCAACTCCTGTTCCTTCAGTTTCACCTACTCCTACTCCTGTTCCTTCACTACCGCCTCAGCATGTCCTTGCTTTGTATCTACTGATTTTTTAATCTTTTTTTGCAATTCTTTCAAACTGTTCTCTGAAGCTTTCCTCTTTGCTTTTTCATTGCCAATGTCTGCCTGTAACTTTTCTATATTTTTCTCAAGCTTTCTTTTCTCTCTTTCTACCTTTAGCAGTGCACTGTAGACCACTTGGTTTGTAGACTTTGAGACATTGATTTTGTCCACATTTTTTACTTTGGAAAAATCCATTTGGAGAGTGCTAACTTCAAATTCAGAGTGATCTATCTGACTCTTTGGTGGGTTTCCATCTTTGTTTGGTGGAATAACAACCATGAACTCCATCATGTCTCTCTTTGGGTCATATGTTGGAAAAACCCTGTTGGATGTAGGTTGTTCCTGTGTAGCTGCAGTAAGGGCACCAGACTCCAATGCCTTCTTTGATTCCTTATTCTTTATTTTTGTTTTTGCAAAATTATTATAGAAATCCTTGTAATGAAAATCGGGTGTTGTAGAAGGATTTGAATGTTTGAAAGGTGAAGAAGAGACAGATCTTGCAATGGCTGTTGATCTAACTAATGCTCTTTGAGGATTTGAACTTCTAGAGGGTTTTGCTAAACCTGAAATTGGCAACACTTCTTTATGATCTAATGTCATTGTTCTAGAACTGGAACTGGAAATGGAAAACTTTTGCTTCTTGACACTATCTACTTGTATGGGATTCTGTGTAGATTCTAGTGTCCTCTTTAGAGAGGGAACTTGTTCTATAAGGTGTCCACTCCTACCAATGCCAGTCCCATGAATGCCACTAGTACTACCACTAGGTCCACTATCAGAGCCAAGTCCTGCACCAAGATCATGAGCAGTTTTTTCTATCTGAATTGTATTCCAGATGCCTTCTCCTGTGGGACCCAAACCACCACCTTTATAACCCATTTTTTCAAGAATGACTACCCCTTTGCTATATACATTTTTCCGGTCCTCGGAGATTGCATAGTGACTCCCAGTTTGTGGAGTACATGCATTATCAATATCATGATCATCTAGATCACTACTGTCAGTGTTGTATGTGGAGTTAGGATGCTCCATATTCCACAATTTGCTAAACTCTATATCCTCATCTATGTCATCCAGATCTGCACTAGTCTTTGGTTCACCAAGAGCCTTTCTCATACTCCAAAAATCATCCATTTTCATTCTAGTCCATTTTCTATCCTTACAAGCTTCTGCTATTCTCTTTGTTATTTTTATGTTTGATGGCTGAGCAGCTTTGTCATAGAAATTGAAGGACATCCTAGGCTGTACAATGCCCTGATTTATTGTTGTCATAATTTGTGATGACAACTGTTCAATTGAAATGTTTTCCTCAACGAAAACTTTCTCCATCTCTTTTTTAACATCATCCTAGCTATCCTTGTTTTTGAACTTCTCTAGCAATGGTTTACTTTCATGTTGAAATAAGTTTGCAAAGTTCTTATTAGCAACAAGCCTTTCTTGAATGACATTGAGTGGATCATACTTCCAGTACCACTCTAAATCAAATTGAAAAATATCTAAAAAAAATTGTGCCACTTGGAAAGCCTTTCTCTCAAATGTTAACCCTCCAATTGAGAAAGGTAAGGAAGGGAATATGCTCTTCTTTGATTGGCCAAAGAAGAGTCTATTTGTGCTCTCTAGTTGTATTACATATTCTACTACAAACACCCTGTCTGTCACATGCATTGGAAGTTTGTGGGGTTGCAGTTCTAATCCGTAAAACCTTAGTACAGTGTAATCTTCCATTAAGTACCACTCAGCCAATTGAGTTGTGCTTCCAAGTTGGATGCAATCCCTACATGAAGCAGACAATCTGGGCATTGGAGTGGTTGTTATTTCTTTGTACAATGGGGCCAAAAAGAAGTCTACAAAATTACTATAATTCCTTCTGTTATCATACAATCTTATCTAAGGTGTCCAGTTATATATTGGATTTGGAGTACTTGTCCCCCTCTGAATTTCAAGCTTGTTGTCATTGCTCATTAATATTGCAGCATTCTTGGCTAGTAGAAGATAGCACAAGTAGGTTGTGAACCTAAATGTCTTAGAATTGCCTCTTTTAATCAATGCAAATTGCTCTTGCATCGATTCAACCACGTGTCCAACAAAATTATATCTTACTAGTTCATTCAAACAATGGATATCCCAAATGAATTGAAGAATGCTGGCACTCACTTCCCTATTATTTTCCAGTCCTAGGCAAAATGATAGCGAGGATATAGAATCTTGAACCCATGGCACAAAAACCTTAAAATCATAAGGAGGCTTATGGTTCTCACCCAATGAAGCCTTTGCCTCTGCAACTATTAGACCCTTTACAAATGAATTTTTTCTATCTTGCGGAACTGCCTCATATTGCTCTGCCATCACTCTCAGGTCGATTTTGGCATTACAGTTTTGTGGGTCAAACCCTAGGTCTAGCAAATTGACAAATTCTTCCTAGGTTATTGTTAAAATTTCTTCCTGAGTTTGTTTATTCACAATTGATTTTTTTTCTTCATCATAATTTTTTGCACAAATCTTGACAATTTATGGGCAAGGGAAAACTTTGTGTAACAGCATGTTACCCAGACCAACATCCCAGGAAGCAACTTTATTGGTTGTTGCACCTACCGCTACGTTAAATTTTATAAATTCAGACCTCCTTGGCCCAGTTGCCTTACTGCACAATGTATGTTTAATTTCTATAACTCTCTTTTCACCTTCGATAACAGGATCATAAACATCGTGATACTCATCGGTGAAACCAGGGATTTGAACTAGTTTTCTGAAGTCCATTACAGTTTTCCCTTCTGCTTGCCCTAGGCCTTGAGTTTTTGCTTTCCCCATTGTTCTTCAGAAAAATTAAAAAACAAAGATTCATAGATATTTACTAATAGTAATAATATCACAGATATTAACTAACTAATTAAGAAAACCCCAATTGAAGAAAACCCCAATAGAACATGCAAGAATTAAAATTTCAAAATCAAGTTAAACTTAGTACTTACCTGAAATTAAACTTTGAATTTTGAAATTAGGATAGATATAAGTTCGAACGGCTAAGGCTGTCACAAATTACAGTCTCAATTTCCATATCTCCGGTGATGGTTCCCGTTCAACAGTTCTTTTTAACTCTGCTGCTACGAGTACGAGTCGATAGGTTTTAAAAAAGTAAATGTTAAAAACCTTTTGTTAAATGGTAAAGTAATCTTTCTACATCATACATGTGTAACGTAAAGATTCGTAATCTTTCTAAAACATTACACGTCAACTTTCAACGTGTCACGTTTCTGGAGTGAGTTTTCATAAAAGCTTTTTGAAACCCATAGAACTTCTAAAATAAAACTTCAGCCGTTCATCTGTCGTAATCTAATGATTGTCATGATTTTAAAATATTAATAATTTAACATACACTAATGAATATTAATGAAGCGGATGATTTGGCTGACCTGGTAGCTAGAGGAACAAATTTGAAAAGTCTATCCGACGTCAGCGGAGTTTCAATGGAGCTCATTGAATCTAACCACTAAATTAGCGAATGGGGGCTTGCCTTTATTGCTAAAACACAATGGTGGGTCCTAGTGTCTGAATGAGTCAGAAGGTCTTGACATGTCAGAGCATCAACGGTGGCCGCTAAAGCACAAGGGAGTTGCCAGAGATTTGTGAAATCACATCGGCCGTTGATTCTTCTTTACGGTGTAGGGTTTCAAACTATGGGTCTATGGTGACATGTATGCACAAATAGCACTCTCCTATTGGCCAAAGGAAATAAAGAGGTGGAGTGTTGTCAGCGGGGCTTGGGCTAGAGATTTTGATCGATGGGCGGCGTGTGATCGCATGGAATATTCTCTCCCCATGTGATCATGTGCCCACCATCTGATTAGATGTCGTTGGTTTGTATGTAGTGGGACCACATGATGATTCATCATTGAGTATGTGCGCTGTTGCAATTGTGAGGGGCCCAATTCTTCATCATGTTAGTCGTCGCTAGGTCAGGGAATGGAGAAAGTCTCCAGTGAATGGGAGTTTGCCTTTATTGCTAAATCTCAATGGTGGGGCCTAGTTTTTAGATGAGTCAGATGGTCTTGTCATGTCAGAGCATCAACGGTGGTTGCTAAAGAGCAAGGGAATTGCCAGAGATATGCAAAATCACACCGGTCATTGATTTTTCTTTACGGTGTAGGGTTTCAAACTGTGGGCCATGGTGAAATGTATGCAAAAATGGCACTCCCCTATTGGCCGAAGGAAATAAAGAGATGGAGTGTGTTCAGTGGGGCTTGGGCTAGAGATTTTGATCGACGGTCGGTGTGTGATCGCATGGAATATTCTCTCCCCATGTGATCATGCACCCACCATCCGATTAGATGCCATTGGTTTGTATGTAGTGGGACCACGTGATGATTCATCATTGAGTATGTGCACTGCTACAATTGTGAGGGGCCCAATTCTTCATCATGTTAGTCGTTGCTAGGTCAGGGAATGGAGAAAGTCTCTAGTGAATGGGATTTTTCCTTTATTGCTAAATCTAAATGGTGGGGCCTGGTTTCCAGATGAGTTAGATGGTCTTGTCATGTCAGAGCATCAACGGTGGTCACTAAAGCATAAGGGAGTTGCCAGAGATATGCAAAATCATGTCGATCATTGATTCTTCTTTACGGTGTAGGGTTTCAAACTGTGGGCCATGGTGAAATGTATGCACAAATGGTACTCCCCTATTGGCCACTAAAAAAATCCCTAACACACAAATGGTGCTCCCCTATTGGCCGAAGGAAATAAAGAGATGGAGTGTGGCCAGCGGGGCTTGGGCTAGAGATTTTGATCGACGGTCAGCGTGTGATCACATGGAATATTCTCTCCCCATGTGATCATGCACCTACTGTCTGATTAGATGCCATTGGTTTGTCTACAATGGGACCATGTGATGATTCATCATCAAGGTGTTAGGTTGTGATTGGCTGAGCTGGTAAAATGTTCAGTTGTCACATGATCGCATGTCAGAAATTTTTGACATGCGACCAAGCGACCGGTTACTTCTTGTGCTGGGTCCATTGAAGGGGAGGGCAGTGGTCCCGCTGGCAGTTATGTGGCATCCTATGGGTGGCTGTCGCATGATCGCATGTCAGAGTTTTCTAACATGCGATCATGTGACTGGTTGACACCTGTTCCTCAGCCTGGTGTTAACTAACTAATTAAGAAAACCCCAATTGAAGAAAACCCCAATTTAAGAAAACCCCAATAGAACATGCAAGAATTAAAATTTCAAAATCAAGTTAAACTTAGTACTTACCCGAAATTAAACTTTGAATTTTGAAATCAGGATAGATATAAGTTTGAATGGCTAAGGCTCTCACAAATTACAGTCTTGATTTCCAAATCTCCGGTGATGGTTCCCGTTCAACAGTTCTTTTTAACTCTGCTGCTATGAGTACGAGTCGATAGGTTTTAAAAAAGTAAATGTTAAAAACCTTTCGTTAAATGGTAAAGTAATCTTTCTACATCATACACATGTAACATAAATGTTTGTAATCTTTCTAAAACATTACACATCAACTTTCAATGTGTCACATTTCTGGAGTGAGTTTTCAGAAAAGCTTTTTGAAACCCATAGAACTTCTGAAATACAACTTCAGCCGTTCATCTGTCGTAATCTAACAATTGTCATGATTTTAAAATATTAATAATTTAACATACACTAATGAATATTAATGAAGCGGATGAGCTGGCTGACTTGGCAGCTAGAGGAACAAATTTGAAAATTCTATCCGATGTCAACAGAGTTTCAATGGAGCTCATTGAATCTAACCACTAAATCAGCGAATGGGGGCTTGCCTTTATTGCTAAAACATAATGGTGGGTCCTAGTGTCTAGATGAGTCAGAAGGTCTTGACATGTCAGAGCATCAACGGTGGCCGCTAAAGTGCAAGGGAGTTGCCAGAGATCTGTGAAATCACGCTGGCCATTGATTCTTCTTTACGGTGTAGGGTTTCAAACTGTGGATCCATGGTGACATGTATGTACAAATGGCACTCTCCTATTGGTTGAAGGAAATAAAGAGGTGGAGTGTTGTCAGCGGGGCTTGGGCTAGAGATTTTGATCGACGGGCAGCATGTGATCACATGGAATATTCTCTCCCCATGTGATCATGCACTCACCGTCTGATTAGATGCCATTGGTTTGTATGCAGTGGGACCATGTGATGATTCATCATTGAGTATGTGCACTGCTACGATTGTGAGGGGCCCAATTCTTCATCATGTTAGTCATCGCTAGGTCAAGGAATGGAGAAAGTCTCCAGTGAATGGGAGTTTGCCTTTATTGCTAAATCTCAATGGTGGGGCCTAGTTTCTGGATGAGTTAGATGGTCTTGTCATGTCAGAGCATCAATGGTGGTCGCTAAAGTGTAAGGGAGTTGCCAGAGATATGTGAAATCACGTCGGTCGTTGATTCTTCTTTACGGTGTAGGGTTTCAAACTATGGGCCATGGTGAAATGTATGCACAAATGGCGCTCCCCTATTGGCCACTAAAAAAATCTTTGATGCATAAATGGCACTCCCCTATTGGCCAAAGGAAATAAAGAGATGGAGTGTGGTCAGCGGGGCTTTGATCAACGGTCAGCGTGTGATGGCATGGAATATTCTCTCCCCATGTGATCATATGCCCACCATCCGATTAGATGCCATTGGTTTGTCTACAATGGGACCACGTGATGATTCATCATCGAGGTGTTAGGTTGTGATTGGCTGAGCTGGTAAAATGTTCAGTTGTCGCGTGATCGCATGTCAAAATTTTTTGACATGCGACCAAGCGACTGGTTACTTCTTGTGCTAGGTCCATTGGAGGGGAGGGCAGTGGTCCCGCTGGTGGTTATGTGGCATCCTATGGGTGGCTGTCGCATGATAGCATGTCAGAGTTTTCTGACATGCGATCATGCGACTGGTTGACACCTATTCCTCAGCCCGGTGGTAGATGGTGATGCAGCATTTTCTGATTGGTCGATGTGGTAGAGACATGGAAATTATTGATGGGGCCATGGTCAAAGGGGCTTGCGGGTTGGCCAACGTGTTTCAAGATTTACGGCTGGCGTGATAGTTTGTCGCATGTTCACATGAACCAATTTCATGCTTTGCGATCATGCAACAAACCCTATGTTTTGGCGGTGGCGGTCATACGGCAAGGTAGAAGGGTGACGTGGAGGTATGTTGCATGTTCGCATAGCCCATTTCTTGGCTATGCGATCATGCGACAATTGTTCAAGCCTTAACTCTAAGATGAGATGATGTTTTACTTTTGATTCAAGCCTTAACTCTAACCAATTATTCTATCGAGGTAATGAATAGATTACATGTATCTGTCAGTACATTGCTTAAGTTCTATAATTAATTCAAATTTCAAATCGATATGATAATAAATATACTTAGTACATTGCTTTAATTCTACACATCGCCTATGGTAAATGGTAATATACTCAGTACATTACTTAAAACTTTACTTTATTTCTATCTAATAAATGCCAAATTAAGAATGATACTTTTCGGGCATATTGCTGGTCCTTATAACATTTATTGAAAACTTTCGGCGGAAACATGACACGTGTCATGTTTCCACCGATAGTTTTTAGTAAATGTTATAAGGACCAGCAATATGCCCGAAATTCATCTTTGGTCGTTGATACGTATTAAATCTCATGGACGTTTGTTGTTTGAGTCTGACGTCATTATCATAGTCATGGGTGATGGGACTGGGACTGTGGGACCTGATGCAACGTGTTAGTATTCAAATTTCCAATAACAAATAAATTAATTCAACTATTTGGAAAATAATTTTGCCATTTTTTTATAAAAATGGTATCGGTTATTAAAATATTTGCCAACCAATACCCATATTTCAAAACATAATTCGCCAGCAATATTAATAAATTTATTTAAAAAAAAAAATTTAATCGCCATTTTTTTATAAAAATTGTGTAAACTATTAAAAAATTCACCACCAAATATCCATAGATTGACGCATAATTCGCCAACACTATTAATTTTTTTTCACCCAAATCACATGTGATTCACCACAATTTTATACTTTTCGAGAGGGGGGGGGTTCCTTAAAGTTATCCCTGGACACTACTCAAGAAAGATGGGGTACCTACAGAGAGAAGTATGAGAGAGTGAGAGAAGAACAAGAACAAGTAACAAGAATAAGGAAGGTCAGTAAAATTGCTGAAGACATTACTGTGAAGGTGGGAATCACTAGGGAGCAGTTGAAGAATATAAGATCCAAAATGGAGGCATCTTCTAGCATAGCTATTGATGTACCTAATCCATCTGAGAAATTAGTAGTTCCTACTGTTACTATTGTTGATACACAAAAAGATGAGACTCAAGAAGTTATGCTTGAAATTATCCCTTGAAAATCTACAAGGACAGGTAAACAGATAAGTCCAAGTGAGAAAGAAATAGAAGAAAAGAGGAAGAAAAAGGAAGAGAAGACAACAAAAAAAGAGGAAGAGAAAATAATCCAAAAGAGTCAAACCTTGTGGAAACCTGATATTAAAGCATTACAGAAATGGGTTATCAAGGATGGAAATCTGATATCTGTAAATAGATATTATGAAAGATATAGTCCAGATGAGCAAGAAGTTATTGAAGATACTCTCATTGAGCATCTTTTAATCTTCAAAAAGAATTTGTTGGAAATTGAAGCAAGTCTTCCCAAAGATATGTACAGAAAACTAGAAATCCAAAAATAGTTAGTACATTCTAGAAGATGAAAACATAAGGAACACAACTATTGATGATATGTTGCCAGTTGCATCTCTACAGGAAAGAGAAAGAATCATAAAAGGCACTAAAGCCTCTACTAAGAACAAAAACTAGACTAGTCAAGATTATGGCTAGAAGATATAATGAGTTAATCAAAGATACACAAAGGGCATTAGATGAAATTCTAATGTGTGACATGCCCAAAGTCTACTAAACCTATATCCTTGGGTTTAGGAGAAAGCTCAAAGGAAACAAATGAGAGTGCTCAAATTAACTTGCAACCAAACTTCTTTGTCACTAGTGTGCCTATTAGCCTTGACACTTCGTAGGACATAAATGATCCATTTATGGACAAGATGGACTATGCAATGGAGGTAGAAGATCAGGAACAAATAAAATAAGGTAAATCAGAAGAGAAATCAGAAGAAAAAGTACCAGAAGAAGAATTAAAGCAAGAAGAAGAGAAACCTAAAATAGAGGAGGTTACTAAAGACAAATTGGATTCATCTCTATTGTTGGCAAGTGTGGCCAAACCAGTAAGTTTTGATGTGGAAAAAATGGATGAGGATGAACTAGTGATACTCTCATTCATGGCCTTTGCCAAAGCTAAGGAGAGATCAGCTCAGAAAGGAGAGAAGAGAGCCAAGATAATGGGTCAGGCTGTAGAAACAATAAATTTTCTACTCCCCTCTCCTATTATTCTAAAGACATGGATGAAACTGAAAATCTTGGAAAAGTGTTGGATAGCTTTGACAGTCACTTTGACTCATTGCTAAAAATAGCAGAAGAAAAGGCCGGAAGGAACTTCCTAGAGTGAAGTTCACAAGTCCATCTCATGGGACTTAGACATCCTAAGGGCTACCACTCTCAAGGCTGAGAGTTCTATAGCACAAGGCAGGAAGCTATACAACTATTGCATAAACCCCTGCAGACACTTGAAGAATGTTTAAGAGGCCATAGCAAAAGACAAGGTCAGTCTTGACATAATAATGGATAGTTGCGAGTCATCTTCACAAGCTATGGAAGAAATTGACAAGGAGACATCCAGGTTACTAGAGAAAATAAAGATACTGGAAATAGAGAAAGGGATAGTTGCAGACAGATTTGGTTCATTAAGACACCTATTAACTCCCAAGCTCTCAATATTGGAGACTCATCTCTCTGAGATGATAAAGGTTGAAAGTTCAATGATAGTATCTAATCTCACTTAGCTCAAGGTAGTAGAAACAACATCATATTCATTGAATGGATTAATCCATGTCAGTGAGCTATTGTTAAGTTCATGGGTTGAAGAGATTAAGACCTTGGAAACATCTTTCCATGACGTCTTAAATCTAGTAAGCAAGAACTAGACCACCTATGCTTCAGTTTTGAAAGTTTGAGTATAACCTTTGCCATTGATGTCAAAGGGAGAGAAAGAAAAAGAGAAAAGAGAAGGAAAAGAAGAGAAGTACTTTGTGACACTTAGTCATTTTTCTAGGTGTTTCCATCAATGCCAAAGGGAGAGATTGTTGGAATGTGATGTTTTGGGGTAGTGGAAATATTCTAAGGGTTGTCATTTATGGAAACACTTATGATAGTATGACTGCATGTTGTGGAGATTGCCACTGGATTCATAGTCATGAAAATGACTAAGTCTAGAATCAGGAAAATAGGGTACAGTGCCATAGTTTGGATAGCGATGAAGACATACAAGGTATTATGGCTTGTGAAGTTAATTGGAGGTATTTTGGGATATGTACATGCTTTAGTTAAGATCGCATGATTTTTGGATAGCTGGTGTGTAAGATACAGTGTTCAAAAGGTGTGCGAAGGTAGTAAAATAGTATATCAGGGTACATGAATAGTTGTGAAGATTAAGGAAAGCACAATGGACATGGTAATGTGCTAAGACTTGTAAATAAAATATAGTTCCAACTCTTTGGTAATATAATAGCGCCAACTCCATATATATCATTTGCACAAGTTTCTATTATGTTTTGTATGAAAATTGTGGAGCCGACTAGAAGGCTAATTTTGTATAAATATAGATTGCTTTTGTGAAAGAAAAGATATGGATGATGATAGATAACAAGTTTGTGAATAGAATAGCAGAAGTTAGATGTGAGATCAGTTAGAGGCCGAACTACAACTGGAACTATCTAAGCAAGATAAGTGCTTGTATTGTTCCCCTTTTGAAAACTATTTGGGATAGTTTTGATTGTAAGAGCAGTGTGCTCACCACCTTTAACCAGGTGTTTTGTATACCCCTAACAGGGTTTTGTAATCCTCTAACAAGGAAATGTACTATGTAATAATCAGCTCCTAACAGGGCTAGGACTCCTAACATGGACATTATATTCTAGTACATATTTGTGGGTATCATCCCCACTAGGGTTTTCCCTTTAACCAAGGTTTCCTCGAGAACAAATCATGGTGTCATGAGTAATGTGATATGCTTATATGTTCTTTTCATTTCTACATTACTTTGGATTGTCTATAATTGTTTGAAGTTAAAATTAAAGTTTTGTAATACTGATTCACCCCCCCTCTCATTATTACCTAATCCCAACACACATACACATGTCATGCTCCATGTTTGCTTTGGTTTTTTTAAATATACAACTACTTTTAAACTAAGGAAGTGATGTGAAAGAAATAGAATTAATGTAAAGAAATAATTTCCCTTGCTAATCTTTGTATAAAACATATAAGGTAGCTAACACAATCTAACCATGTATCTAACTCTAATTTAAGCCTAATTATTATTGAGCCCTAACCCTAACTATAATTTCTCTAATTGAACCCTAACCTATCTTTAACCATTACTCAATTACATAAAATCCTAATCTTAATTCAACACTACTCATAAATCTATGTTTGGATTGTAATTGTAATAACATCCACATATAATGATAATATACCATAATAAGATCTCTATAAAATATATTAATTTATATTATAAAATATCAACTTATACCTCTTAGTAATTAAAATAAAAAAATAATCTTAAAATTGATGATAAGATTTTTCCTTTGATATACTTCGTACTATAATCATGCTATCACTACAACAAGTGAAAAATAAAAACTTTCTCAAATTTTTTCCTCAAATGTTGCATGCTCTTGTAGAGACATCCATCTACATAAATATAAGATATATTTAAACTCTCCTTATGGCTTAGAATAAAATGTTATGATTCTCTATAAAAATTAGGCATACATCTATTTACACCCTAAAAACTAACCCACAATAGAGAAATAAATTAATTTCAAAACAAAACCCTTGAATATGCAATAGGCCTACATATGTAGCCAACAAAATATGAAATCTCCATGGATGTGACAAGTTAATTAAATTATCATTTAGTATTTAAGTTGAAAACATTGGTAGGAGAATTAAACCTGGAAATCATCTTTATTTGTTGTTTTTTCTCTAGGTAGCTTTGGTTGCCACATTTCAACCATTCGGAGCCACATTTTGACCATTTTATCTCACTACAAATTAGGATCATATCCACAAGAACCAACTATGGGCATGTGATAAAAATTAATTAGCTTTGTTAAAAATAATTCAGGGAATGTCAAGTAAATGCAATTGGTAGGTGTAAAGCAAAATTTCACAACATTTACCAACATAAAAGAGGGCCTAGATTATTCATGGTCAAATAAAGTTATTCAAACAAGTGTCACATAGTGGCTAGTACTTGCCTCTAGTATAGTTTTTAATTATAATTAAATATTAAATATAATTATAATTTTAATATAATATTATATAAATTAATTTATTGAAAAAAAAGAGAAAATCAAATTAAGAAAAAAGAATTAATAGTACATATTATAATTTATTAATTTATATTAAATATATTAGTTGAGTATTATATAAATTTTATTTTATTTTTATATAATGTAAACTGTTACATATATTTTAAAAATATTATTATATTATGAAAGTATATTTTATATTAAATATTTAATATATTATTTATTATTTAATTCTATTTAGTGTATTTGGAGTAAATAAAACTAAGAAAAAGGGAACACCCCACAATGCAACGGTAAGTTGCGAGCTTCTCAATTGGGAGGTCTTGGGTTCAAGTCTTCTTGAGCCCTTGTTGATCTTGGCTTTGGCCTATTACCTATCAAAAAAAAAATATTGAGAAAATTTTTGGTAACCAACAATAACAATTTAAAATTATTTTATTTAGTAAAAGTTTTTTTCACTATAGATGTTGAGATAATTTTATGTGAAGTTTATGTGAAAAATTTAAATTCATTAAATATTAATATTTAATATCTTAGTTTGCACTATTAATTTTATAATAAATTTTTAAATCAATTTTTGAAATAAAACTATGATAATAAATTTCAATATTAATTTAATATATTTTAATTAAAATTAAAATCAATATATATTACAATATCATAAGTTTTATTTAAATTGTAATGTTTTGTAAAAATAAATAGTATAAACTACAAATAAATTTATAATATATAAATTTATTGATATAAAGAAATTTGTTAATTATTCTGCATGTTTTTACCATGTATTTTTTATTTATTTTCCCAAATCCATGCAATAAGACTCAAACATAATGGACCAATCATATCTTCAAGAAATAATTTTGAAAATTTCTAAAGTAAAAACAAACATAAAATTTATAATAGAATATAAAATATGTTAAATTGTTATTGGTTCATACAATTAGTTTTAATTATTGGTTAAGCTTAACAATCCAAAAAGTGATGCAATAATACTTGCCTATCACAAGTGCCATATAGTGGCTAAGTACTTGCCTTTAGTTATAGTAGAAACTAATAATAGTATATTAATTTTTTAATTATTATATTTTATATAGTTATGTAGAAGTAATAACTTTTTATAATTAATTTTTTTTAATGTAGAATCATATTGATAGGATTAATGGTAGTTGAAATTATAAGAATGAAAATCTAATCATAATCTTAAAATTATTATGTGTTCCTTAACTATAATCTTAATTTTAATTAAATGTATTTTAATTAATGATTAAATTACATAATTATGATTATTTATTTTAGTTAGTTGTAACAATAAATTATTTATTTTTTTAATTATAATTATTTTAAAAAATTAAAAATTAAAAATTATAATTAATTTTAATGCTAATTTAAATTTTATTTGTATTATTTCTTAATCTTAATTTTATTTTATTAATATATGTTCTAATTATATATGATTGAAATAAAATTATATATATGATACATTATTATATTATATATTAGATTGTATTGTAATATTATATATTTTATATGGGTTTTCACATTAGAAGCAATTGATATTTTTCCAGATTAATGTTATTAGTACTTGCCAGTAATTCCATCCCTTAACTATGATTAAAACCATACCTCTGAACCAATTAAAAGTCACCATGTTTGTTATTTATTGTACACTTTATATTTAATAAAATGAAAATGAAATATTTTTAAGTGTATAATATCTAAAAATTATTTATTGATAATTTGATTGGCTAAATCATTTGAAGTCTTTTTAAATTATATTACATGAGTTTGTTTTAGTATATAACTCACTTTTTCTAATGTAAATAAAAATATTGCAAATATATGATATAATATAATATATATTTATTTTCATTTATATTTAACCAAACATAATGAGAAAAAATATTTTTTAGAATTTAAAAACTTAAATAACATGCATGTAAACTAACTAGTAGAATCCAAAATTCATTACAATAGTACTATGCCTTATCGGTATCCACATTCCACTAAATCTATCCACATTTCACTGGAATGGGTAAAACTTGAAACCCATATTTTCTCAAGAATGCATAATTAGTTAGTATTTATTTATTGTGTGAAAATCATTTTAGTGAAATGAAAGAATATTATTATGTTTTCCTATTTTCTTCAAACACACGACATTTTTTTGAATATTATAATTCTTTAATTCTTCACCAATTAAAATAAAAATTACATATTTTTTCTTCAAACATTTTTATTTATGCTTTAGCTTTTATTTATTATAAATTTTCATATTTGGTTTATAACATTCAAAATCATACTATTTTTCTTGACAACTTATAGGAAGATAGAAAGTTTTTTTTAATGAATATTTTATATGAAGCATTAGCCACACCTAAGGAGTTATGACAATAAATTCAACTATAAGCTCAACCTTCATGATCTTATGGTCACTACGATATTCAACTATATTGATATCTCCCCCTAAAATATAATCAACATTGGGTAGATTATTGGACATCTAATCCGAAAGAGAAATACTTTTGTTTTGATGGGTTTTATGTTCTCAAACTTTTTTTTGGACTGAGTCTAAATTCAACTACAAATTGAAACTTTGCATTTAAAAACTTTTTTTCATTGATTAATATCAAATCGTTATAGATATTAAGATACATTGATATCATCATGAATGGATTTATGAAAACATATTGGATGTCTTGTTGAGTGTTCAAGTAACTTCACATAATAATAAATTGTGAAAATGTAAAATTATATTTTTGAAACTTTAAAACTTTGATTAAAGATTTCTCATTGCTAGACAATATCTTTGGAATATTTTTAAACAAATTTAAAAGGATTGTAAAACTTCATGACTTTATCACTTGGCTCAAATTTAAGATACCTGCATTTAACTCCTCGTCATTTACAAACCATGATTAATGCTTGATGATAATTATTAATATTTTTTACTTAAACAAAATCTTATTAAATACTAAAATGAGTATTAATTCTACTTACATTTGTAATAAATTATTATTTAAATAAATATATTTTAAATGACAAATTATTAATTAAAATTATTGATAATATCAAGTTCCCTGATCTAACTGAAAACATTTCTTTTTTACTATTGTGCATTTACAGTATAAATAATTTCTATTGTCGGCTTTTGAGTTACTATTGTACATTTAGAGTATAAGTAATTTCAATTGCTAGCTTTTGATTTCCATTTCATGACATGTAGACAATTACATGTTTAGGTAAAAATACACATTATGAACTTAGATCTGTAATTATCTTCGTTAACAATTTATTATAACAATTTATTTTATATAGAAAGTAATCACATTAGTATCCATTCAGGGGCCAATTCTACCAAAAAGATGGAATAATATCGTAAGGGATATTCCCAATGACTATAGAAGGGCCCTTGAGAAGAGCCTTGGTGAATTCTACTTTGATAATTCATTCACAATATGGGCTAATGGCCACATTGTCGGTCTATTTATATCACTAGTAATTGAGGCTAGATATCCAAAAGAGGAAATTCTCAATGTCACCAGAAATATTTTCAACATGGATATTTTGGAAGGCCTAGAGGCTTCTCTATATAATATAGACATGGAAAAGCGTATCCCATTCCCA